>PVJN01042559.1:0-18201 GCA_004026805.1 Lasiurus borealis | reverse complement strand
CCTCCTCCTTCTTCTTCTTCTGGAAGAGGGTGGGGTTTTTGTTGTTGTTTCGGTAAAGCACACAGGGCCACCTGTATTTGCCTCATTCCGTTTCTCGGACATTTTCTTGGCTACGTATTTTTTCTTCCTCATTCATTGTAATTAATCTGTGCAGGTCTCCTCCCGAGCACTAGTGGCATTTGTATCGGCATGACAACAGATCAATGGGTACTTTGAGGAGCATCCACCTTACCACTCCAGGAGCCGTGCTCCCTCACCACCCCTCCTCCTCTGCTGCGCTTTGCCAAGCTGCGTCCTCTCCCTGCGCTTGGCCTTACCTGCTCGCCCGGAAGCTTCTTCTCGCGGGTCTGCTGCTTTCTCTGGCTCTTTCGAAAATCGCCTTTTCCATTAGAGAGACCGAGCACTTAGGGTCCCGGGTTGGACTCCCTCTCGCCGGCATCTGTGGCTCTGGAGCCCTGCCGATCCGGGTGTGAATCCCCGTAGGTGTGTGACCTTGAGAAATCCCCCAACGACGACCCGCATCTGTGCTCCGGGCTTCCTGTGAACATTACGTAGGGTGTTTAGTTAAAGCTTTCAGGGCGTTGTCTGTCCTGTGCAAAAATGCGACACGTGTCTGCTGATGTGATCCCTTAGTGATATGACATAAACATTTCGTAACTCCGAGCAGGGTCCCGCTCTGCTGGGTCTTTTATTATCACCACGTTCCACAGGTTTCTGATGCCTGCCCCGCCCCGCTCTTTGGCGGCCGGCGACCTTGCTGCTTGCTCACTAAGCACACGTGTCAAGTACGCAGTCTGGTGGCCTTTCCAAGACTTGGACGCTCCGCTCCAGACCAGATGGAGCCTGGAGCTCAGGGGAGGGGACAGGAGGTTCTGGGAGAGATTAGGGGAGTAAAGGGAGAAAGATTCTAGGAAGAAAGAGAGAGCCAAAACCGGTGTGGTTCAGTGGATAGAGCGTCGGCCTGCAGACTGGAAGGTCCCAGGTTCGATTCCGGTCAAGGGCATGTATCCTGGTTGTGGGCACGTCCCCAGTAGGGGGCGTGCAGGAGGCAGCTGATCGATGTTTCTAGCTCTCTATCCGTCTCCCTTCCTCTCTGTAAAGAAAAAAAATATATATATATATATATATATTTTTTTTTTTAAAGCGTTCTTTCTCTCAAAACCTGAACCTGGCGCCCAGGTGTTTCCAACCCCCTTCCCCATGGGTGCATCCTGGCTCCTGGCTCGCCAGGGGGAGCACGGGGCCCTGGGTCTGCTCTAGCCCGGCTCCTGCGAGCAGAGTCTTCCCTCCCACACTCGGCGCCCAGGGCACTGACCCTGGCGGAGTCCCCCGCTCCAGCTCCCCGTGGGGGCTGCACCGGCTCAGCTGTCAGTGACCTTCCTCTTTTTTAAATATATTTTATTGATTTTTCACAGAGAGAAAGGGAGAGGGATAGCAAGTCAGAACCATCAGAAACATGGATGAGAGAGAGACATCGATCAGCCGCCTCCTGCACGCCCCCCACTGGAGTTGTGCCCACAAGCAAGGTACATGTCCCCGACTGGAATCAAACCTGGGACCTTTCAGTCCGCAGGCCGACGCTCCATCCACTGAGCCAAACTGGTCTCGGCGACCTTCCTCTTGAGTTTGGTTTCCTAGCAGAGTCAGGCGGCTGGGGTGAGGGGGTGTCTCAGGGCTTATGAGTTGGGGGGAGCCCTGGCATGCCTGAGTGCTCCTCCCTCCCCGAGCCACGAGGCCGAATGCCGGCTCCGTCGGTCGCCGAGCTACAGCCAGGGCTGTGGAGAAGCTGGTGTCGCAGGCCCGGCCACGTTGCTGTCCTTATTAGTAAATCTCTGGTTCTGGCCCCGGGACCTCCACGCTGCCGGGCTATTCATAGGCCCGGGTGAGGGCGATTCATAGGCCCCAGAGGGCCCCGTGCAGGCGGCCAGCCAGGCCAGGCCAGGCCGGCAGTTCACTCCCTTCTTGCGTGGCTGCGGCTTCCCGGCAGAGCCCGCGTCCCCGACGTTGCCCGCCATCCAGAGGCGCTCCGGATCGCAGCGGGCGCGGCTCCTCTTGTTCTTCTCTTTGGGGATGAGCGAGCGGTGTTTTCCCCGTTCGATTCTGTTCACCCATCACTGAGCTCGGATCAGGCTTTGGGGCTGGGGGTGGGGTCCCTCGTGGAGCCCACGGTCCTGTGGGGAAGACAGGAAACAAGCAGAGTCACAGCACAGCGAGCAGAGAACAGTGACGCGGTGAAGCACACTGGTCACAGAGTGATGACACACCGTGATCCGGGAACTATGATTGGAATATCGAAAAGCTGAAAATAGCATAGACATTGCCATCCCACAATGCACCACGAGGCAGCCATTCAAAAGGGTGCTGACACCTCTCGTGACTGGCAGGAAAGGCTGCTGAAGACATGCCGATGTCAAAGGTCACCAGGAGGATGACCGTGGCCAGAGTTAGGTTTCCTTGGCTCGATGCTGTCAGGGAGGATGTGCCTCAGAGGAGCCAGGAGGTGGGGCTGGGTTGTGGGAGGGTCTTGGAGAATTTGGGCCCCGCGTGGATGCTCCTAAGGAGGGATTCCGGAATGGGTTCTGGATATCGTCCAGGAGCAAGGGCAAGGCAATCATCTCATCTGATAAAAGAGGAATATGCACATCGATCCTCACTCCAACACACAAGATGGCCACCCCCAGGTGGTCAAAGATGGCCACCCCCATGTGGACACAAGATGGCCTCCACAAGATGGCTGGCAGGGAAGGATAGTTAGGGATGACCAGGCCTGCAGGGGAGGGCAGTTAGGGGTGACCAGGCCTGCAGGGGAGGGAAGGAAGGTGAGCGTGACCAGGCCTGCAGGAGAAGGCAGTTAGGGGTGAGTGGGCCTGCAGGGGAGGGCAGTTAGGGACAATCGGGCAGCAGGGGAGCAGCTAGGCTTTGATCAGGCTGTCAGGGGAGTGGTTAGGGGATGATCAGGCTGCCAGGCAGAAGCAGTTAGGGGCAATCAGGCAGGCAGGCAGGCAGGCGAGCAGTTGGGAGCCAGCAATCCTGGATTGTAAGAGTGATGTCCCAGATTGGAGAGGCTGTAGGCTGGGCTGAGAGACACCCGCCACCCCCGTATGAATTTCGTGCACCTGGCCTCTAGTTGGGTGTATTAATGCATTTTAGTTTGGAGGCAGCAAAAAAAAAGTGGCGCCCATCCACACGAGTCAAGGAGGGCGGTTAGCAGTTTTGCGGCATCCGAATCTCTTCGTCTCTGTCTTGTTTGAAACACAGATGCAGCACAGCCCCATCGAGCCGCTCACCATTGGGCTCCATTTGTATTCTGTGAGCATCGAGTCTCCTTTGTGTTCAGATGGGAACATCGCGATCTGTTTGCCGCAGAGCCATTTTTATTTCCTCACTGATAATAGGGGGGAAACTGGCTTCAGAACTTGGAAAAGCACGTGCATGTACACACACACACACACACACACACGATGCGTGTTCGCATGACATAAATTAAATAAATCATTTGTTAATAGTGATTGTTCTTTTGATAGTTGACAAATTTTGGTCCTTTTGGTATTTTTAAGATCTAGGAATTTTACATAAAAACAAATTCCGGCTTTTCTTGGGGGGAAAAAAAATAGGGAAATTTGGCTGGATTTGGGTCAGATTTCTAAAATGGAATAGTCCAGGGAGATCTGGGAAGAAAGGTATTGGAACCCCCAGGCCCTGCTTGCTGATACTTAAAACTAGGAAATCTCACTGGGGTTCCTGACCTGGAGCTGCTAGTAACCTCCTCAAAGAAGAATTCCCCAGTAGAGAAAGGGGCGTCGGGGTCCACAGAAAGAGCCGAGTCCACGTGGCTGAAAGCTTTCTGGGTGCAGCCCCCCTGGCTTGGGGTGGTGCTTTAGAAGGAAGAGCTGAGTATATCGGATGTGCCCTAAGAGTGTTGAAATTTGGTGCCAAGGATGAGACATAACTGACATCAGCAGGAAGGGTCTGACCAGCCAGGCTCAGTTGCTGCAGTCGGCAAGTGTCTACAGGACTGTGCAAGACCGGTGTTCAACAGCGACACCTTGTGGTGACAACAGAGGCAGCAGCCCTGGTGGATGATTAAGTTCTTCCCTCCCTTTTCCCCTCCCCCCCACACTCCAATCTCCATGTTATTTAGATGCAGGACTTCAGTCCTGTCTCATAGCACTTGGCCTCCTCCTCACGCTGCTCCGGCCACGTTGGTCTTCCTGGTTCGTGAACACGCTAAGCGTATTTCTGCCTCAGGGCCTTTGCACTTGCTATGTTCTTGCTTTTAAATCCTTTCCCCAGAGCTCTTTGTATGGCTGGGTGCCTCTCATCATTTCAGCCCTCCCTGACCACTCTGTGCAGCCCCTCTCCTTTCTGCCTCGCCATCCCATCTTATTTCCCTCAGAGCACACATCGCATTCTGCAAAATCCCCATTTCCTCTTCTATCTGCCCATTTATTGTTTATGTCTCTCCACTCTAATCCCAGGACCTTTCAGTCCACAGGCCCACGCGCTATCCACTGAGTCAAACCGGTTTCGGCTGGACACCCGGTTTTCCCTCCCTCCGTGGAATCTTCCTCGGTAACTTGCTGGTGGCACGGGTTCTGCCTCTCTCCATGGGGAGTAAGTGTCCACAGAAAGATGACGTGGGCAGTCATCTACTGAGCTCACACAGTCACAGATGCCAGCTCCCCTCCTCCATCCTCAGGACGCCCTTTAACGGAAGGAGCCGCTGAAGCTCCACGCAGTGAGGGCGTCCGAATTTGAATGCAGGTCCCAAACAGGGTGCAGCCAGGCACCCTGGGCGGCCTTAACCCCCCCCCCCCCCCCAACACACACACACAGGGGCAGTCATGAAACCCCTCTGGGTCCAGGGCCACCGTCTCCTGTGACCTGCTTGCTCCCCTGCCTGTGGGGTGAAAGCTGCCTCAACAGGTTAAGGTTCCCGTGGGGGGGGGGGGGGGGGGGGGTGCAGGGGTGTTTGGGCACACAGGTGGGGAGCTGCAGGCAGTAGGTTCCGGAGGCCCCTAATCGCCAGCTAATGATTGACGAGCTGCCGAGGCCCCAGACTAACCGGCAACACCAGGTAGGCCTCCCGTGACCTTCCCGCCGTCTTATCGGCCGGCGGCAGGAGGGCGCACCTGCCCTGCCCTCGGGGACACGTTCGGAATGACCTCGGGGCCCGGTGCAGCCAGAAGACACCCTGTGTCCGTCTGCCCCCCTCTGCCCTGACCTTGACGTGCAAGTGGACCGTGATCTCCCAGGGTGCACCCCCCACCCCCAGCACCTCCAGGCACCTCCTCCCTCACTCCTCCCTCCCCGCCAGGGGTTTTTCTAAAGCCCAGACGGGTTCTGGCCTGTTCCTGTGAGCGCTGCTCCCGCTCTTCCCGACCCTCCCTCTTCCCCGGACCTGCCCAGGGGGGACTTTGGCGACGTCACGGGTGAGTCCCTGTGGGTGTGGATTTCAGCCGAGGCTGGTGGAGGGGTGTCTTTCTTTGTGACTCTGGGGCCTGCAGGTCAGCCCCCCTCCCTCCTTGCTGATAAGCCCTGCAGTGCGACCCGAGTGCGGCCGAGAGTCAGCCCACCTTCCACGGAAGCCGCGAGGCTGGGGCAGACCTTCGCGGGTCTTCCCGGGCCTCTCTCTTCTCGCCGCCTGCGGGGAGAGGTTGGCACCGCCTGGTGGGCTCACGGGTGGAAGGGACGAGAGGAGGCGTCACGGCCCAGCACAGTGGGGCACACACGTGGCAGTCGGTGGTAGGTCTGCCTTGTGCAGGGTCCTGGCCACTGACACCCTCGAGAGTGGAGGGTGGGCAGGAAGATCAGTGCCCCTGCAGGTGCCCACTCCCTTCCCTCCCTTATGTCTGTATCCCTGGCTGTGGATTTGCGGGTCCCCACACTTCTGCCTCCCAGCCTCTGCCTATGCTGTTTCTTCTGCCAGCATGCCCTTCCCTCCACAATTTTTAAAAATTTTTTATTAATGTATTACATATATATATCTTTTTGAAAATTTTTATAACTGTATTACATGTATATATCTTTTAAAAATTTTTATGAATGTATTACATGTATATATATCATTTTAAAATATTTTTATTAATGTATTACATGTATATATATCTTTTTTAAATTTTTTATTAATGTATTACATGTATATATATCTTTTAAAAAAATTTATTAATGTATTACATGTATACATCTTTTTAAATTGCTTATTAATGTATTACATGTATATATATTTTCTTAATTTTTTTATTAATGTATTACATGAAATCTTTTTAAATTTTTTATAATGTATTATATGTATATATATCTTTTTAAAATTTTTTATTAATGTATTACATATATATATATTTAAATTTTGTAATTAATGTATTACATATATATCTTTTTAAATTTTTTATTAATGTATTACATGTATATATATCTTTTTAAAACTTTTTATTAATGTATTACATGTGTATATATATCTTTTTAAAATTTTTTATTAATGTATTACATGTATATATATCTTTTCTTAATTTTTTTATTAATGTATTACACGTATACATATCTTTTTTTATAGTTCCTCACAGGCTCATTAACAGCCACAGGGTGGGCCTCTGGGCAGCTGTGGAGTCTACCGGCAGAGGGGACGGGGCTTCGGAGGGGACCCCTCAGCTCAGGGCCACAGGACCCCGGCCTGGCACCCTCCCTGCCGCCCTGCTGGGTCCGGACCTGACTGTGCTCACCACTGGGCACAGGGGCTGGGAGCCTCATTGGTGCGGCCAAGGCTAGTGGGCCTGTTTGCCTCATATTCCCCGGGCACAAGCGAGAGAAGTTAGTACCTGCTCCTCTGACCTCCCTGATAGGGTGGCTGGCCTGACGCCGAGGAGCCGAGAAATGATAAATGGCCGGAACCGGTGTGGCTCAGTGGATAGAGCGTCGGCCTGAGGACTGGAGGGTCCCGGGTTCGGTTCCGGCCGGGGGCACATGCCTTGGTTGTGGGCACATCCCCAGTAGAGGGCGTGCAGGAGGCGGCTGATCGATGTTTCTCTCTCGTCGATGTTCTAACACTCTATCCCTCTCCCTTCCCTTCTGTAGAAAAATCAATAACATATATATTTTTTAAAAAAGATAAATGTCTGGAGAGGTGACCTCTGATATGAGGTCTGGATGGTGAGAGGCCAGTGGCAGAAACATGGAGGGAGGACAGCGACCATTCCAGACCACACGAACGGCAGGTGCCAAGGCCCTGGGGCAGGACGAGCTTGAGTTCTAGAAACAGCGAGAAGGCTGTGTGACGGCAGTGAGAGAGGGAGAGGCCAGGAGTGGGGGTCAGGAAGCCACCGGGCTTTGCAATACAGCCCCTGCTGCAGCCTCTCCACCCTGCCCCCCTTCCCCACCTCCCCAAACGCAGAGGAGACTCTGGGCTCTCAGTGCCTTCCCAGCTGAGCGGCACCCTCCCGCCTCCTTTCTGTCCTTTCTGTCCGGCTGGCAGTTATCTGCAGACGCTCTGAGAGTCCCCGAGGGCCTGCCAGGGTTGTCCCGGTTATTTTCATCTCTGCGTGGCAGGGCCGGAGCAGCCTGGCCCCAGAGCCCTCTGGGATTGGCTGCAGGGTCCCCAACACCGGGGGCGGGGCCTGGAAATCACACAGGAACCTTGTCGGGAAGCACAAATGTTCCCAGCTCTTACGTGACACTTGTCCCCGCCAGTCGGTTTGTAACTCTATGTTCGCTCCTCTTTTTTCTTTTCTTTTTTGTTGTTGTTATTTTGAGTATTTTTCAGACCATGAGCCCAAGGGGGCTACGCAAGGTCCCACCCCCAGGTGCTGCCCACTGTGGGCCTGTCCCGGGGGCAAGTGTTGCTCTCCTCGCCTGCAAAGAGGGGGTGATGGGAGAGCCCCCCTCACTGGCCGCGGTGGGAATCGAAGGAGGCAAATCCGTGTGCTGTTCGGGCAGAGCCTGGGCCGTGGGCCGTGCTCAGGGGGTCTGAGCGACTGACTTCTCTTGTCCTGTGAGCCACGCTGTCCTGCCCGCCTGGCATGACCATCCCCCACCAGTGCTCAGTACAAGCCGGCAGGCTGAGGAGAGAATGGGGGACCTCCCTGCTCCCCCACACAGCTCTGTGAGGTGGGCAAGTGGGGTTCTTGTCCCTGTTTTGTCCAGAAGGAAGCAGAAGCCCAGGTTGGAGGAGCAGCCCAGCTGGGTGCACCCCCAGAAAGGGGCAGAAGCAGGGGTCCTGCTCGGAGCTCTGGGCGCCCAGTCCGATCTCCGTGCCCGTCCGTCAGGGGGTGGATGTGGCCCGGGGGAGACTCAGCCGGTCGCTCAGCCGCAGTGCGCCGGGGACGCTGGCTGCCGCCTCCGCCGGGGTCAGAGAGGAGCCTTGTGCTTATCAAGATGTCCCTGCCGCGCGGTCCTGGCTGGGCGCGGAGCCAGCCGGGCGATTAGGCGGTGTCTGACCTGTTACAGATGTCCTTGGGGACAGCAAGGCTGGGAGACCCAGGGCCCTCGTGCTGCTAGCTGAGTGCCACCGTGTGCCGGCCTGGCCGTGGCCCCAGCCGCCCTGACGGTGGGCTTCTCAGTCACAGATCTCATCGCATCTCTCCTCTGCCCCCGGCTCTCCCGGGATCCCACAGCCTCAGACCCCGGGGCCTGGCGGCAAAGCCTTCTCCTCATTCCCATCTCTCTGGAGCCCTCCTTTGCGCGTCCGCTGGTTCCTCGTCCATCTCCCTCCTCCGTACTTACAGCTTTGTGTCTGGTTCACGTCTACATGTACAGGCCCTCACAGAGCACCTGATTCTTTAGTGCTCAGTGGATAGTCCTTGAATGAATGAAGGAAGGAATGAAGGAGTGAAGGAAGAGTGAAGGGGCCATCTGACCTGGCTACGTTTCCTGCCACATCTCCCAGCCGTGTCCTCACTCTGTCCCCATCCTGGACTTTGGGTCCCAACAATCCAGAGTCCCTTGCAGCTCGCACAGCCCTTTGGTGCCCCAGTGCCTTTGCACATGCCGTCCTAGGCCTGGAATGCCCCTTCCTGGCTTCCCGGTGCTCCTGTTCATCCCTCAGGTCTCAGCTCTCTCCTGACCGCATCCAGGAGCTTCTGTTCATTGTCCCCAGCCTCGGTCTCACTGCCCTGGGAATGGATGATCTCTCGGACCACGAGCTCCCAAGGATGCTGGGTCTTACCATCTTCTGAGCCTCAGAACCTAGTCAGGTCCTCGGACACAGCAGACAAGTAGCGATTTCTGAACGGGGAATTAATGAGTTTGCCGACCACTGGGATAGGGGCTTCATCACCGGGAACCACAACAGCCTGTAACGATTGGAATCGAGAGCCTAGGTCAGTGGTCGGCAAACTCATTAGTCAACAGAGCGGCAAACCGAGCCGCCGTTTGCCGATCGCGGCTCTGGGAGGTAGGATCCTTTGTGTTTGGGAACTGTGCTCGCTGAGGAGCAAGGCTGCTGGTCGACCCCAGGTGTGGAGTTGGGGGCCCAGAACGGAGAGCATGAGGCTCCACAGACCGGGGGTGTGAATCTCAGCCCGACACCCCCCAGCCGTGCTACGGGGACAGGTCTCCCTTTCTCCGCTTGTAAAGTGGGGGTGACTGGGACCCCCCTCCCAGGGTGTGGAGATATAGCAACGAGACAGTGCTACAGCTTCCTCGCGGCTCGCTCCTTTCCTGCCCTCGTTTCCTCTGAGGCTCAGCCACCTGGTGCCGCCCCGGCTCCACTGCCCAAGTGGCAAAGGTCGCCTGCCCGCCCGCCCGTGGCTCACAGTGAGGTCCTGGGAAAGGTCAGAGCGATGGGCCCGTAAGGCACATGAGAAAGGAAATGAGCCCTGGCCAGTTTGGCTCGGTGGAGAGAGCCGCAGCCTGTGGACTGAGGGAGGGGTCCTGGGTTCGATTCCGGGCAAGGGCACATGCCAGGTTTCAGGCTCAATTTTCAGTAGGGGGCGTGCAGGAGGCAGCCAGTCAATGGTTCTCTCTCTTATCATGGATGTTCCTATCTCTCTCTCTCTCGATCTTCCTTCCTCTCTGAAATCAATAAAAATATACAGTGGTACCTTGAGATACGAGTGCCCTAACATACGAGATTTTTGAGATATGAGCCGTAGAGCGAGCGATTTTTGCTTTGAAATACGAGCAACAGTTGAGATAGGAGTAATCTCTTGGATCGGCCAGCGGCACACGACCTACCAGTTTACCGCTACTTGAGCGTCTCATAGTTTCTCACGCCTCAAGGTTACGGAACGAATTAAACTCGTATCTCGAGGTATCACTGTATTTTAAAAAAAGAATGAAAGGAGCTGAAACCGGTTTGGCTCAGTGAATAGAGCGTTGGCCTGCAGACTGAAAGGTCCCAGGTTTGATTCCGGTCAAGGGCATGTACTTTGTTTACAGGCACATGCCCAGTAGGAGGTGTGCAGGAAGCAGCTGATCAATGTCTCTCTCTCTCTCTCTCTCTCTCTCTCTCTCTCTCTCTCTCTCTCTCATCCGTGTTTCTAGCTCTCTCTGTCCCTGTCCCTTCTTCTCTGTAAAAAATCAATAAAATATATTTAAAAAAGAAAAAAAAGAATGAAAGGAAATGAGAAGAAGCCGCTGTTGCTAACATCACCCCCAGTGCCATTTGCAGAGAGGATGGAGGCAGGCCGGAGGGAGGGGCAGAGGGAGAAGGCAGAGCTTCTGACCTGACGCCGAGGGGACCCCAGAAGAGCTCAGGCATCGCAGCTCACAGACACCCCATCCTCAGTGTCTTACAGAGCACAGGAGAAGGGCTTTCTGCCACGTCGAAGTCTCACCCAGTGGCAGCGGGTGTCTGTGGCAAAGGGACGAAGGGGCTATTAGCCCGGAGCCACGGGGGAGCCAGTGCGGGAGGACCTGGCCCCCAGGACCCCACGGGGACACTGGCTCTACAGGAGAGGCGATTGGCCAGGTGGATGAAGAGCTGGGTCCTGCGCCGGTGACTGGCCGAGGCCAGGGTAGCGGGTCACAGTGTCCAGGCCTGGCGTGAGCGTGGTTCTGTCCGGCTTCATGGGGGTGTGTCCGTAGGGGCTCCCCACGTCCTTGGGTCTGGGGCTGAGACACACTGGAGTCTAGGTGTGCCCTCTGGTTGCTGGAAACTGTTTCTGTGGCCCACAGATCTGGGCTTTTATCCCGAGGCTCTTTGATGCTGAGCAGGATCTGATGTCCGAGGGCCCAGAGATGAAGGAAGTGGACCTGCCAGGCAGAGAGGCACGTCCTTTGGGGATCGTTTCTTCCGGGGTCTCCCCGTCGTCCACGGGTTGGTTGTCTGTGAGAGCAGGAGGCCAGGCACCTTGTCTACAGGGCCGCTGTTGACCTTGGGCAAGTCATTCCTTGTCTCTCTGCTTTAGTTTCCAAAATCGAAGGACTGATGAGCGACACTCACAGACGTCTAAGACCAGACCTTTCATTTTGTGTGAAGGGAGGCCTCGGGCCTCGGGGGAGAAGCTGCTGAGAACTGTGTGTGCATGTGCATTGTGTGTGTGTGCATGTGCATTGTGTGTGTATGCACTGTGTGTCCATGTGCATTGTGTGTGTGTGTACTGTGTATGCATGTGCATTGTATGTGTGTACTGTGTGTGCATGTGCATTGTGTGTGTGTGTGTGTGTGTGTGTGTGTGTGCATACATGTGCCTGGAGCTGCAAGCAGAGTAGAGGCAAGAGAGCTGTTGTCTCCATCACAGAGATTTGTCTAGAAGGGGAAGATGGAGCTTAAAGGGCCTGCACAGATGATTCTGGAAGGAAAGAGGCAGGAAAAGGTGTCGGTAATCCAGCATCTCAGGGTGCGTTGTGTGGCCGCTCCTGGGGCTGGGATCTCAGGACAAGACTCAAGTGGCAGCTGCTGCCAGTGCTGTTTGACATGAGTGACCACCCTCATGGCCCGAACCCAGTGGTCGGCAAACTCATCAGTCAACAAAGCGGCAAACCACTGTTTGCCAACCAGGGCCCTAAGCTTTCAGTCAAAGTCTGTACACACAGAACCTCATGTGCAGGGTAATGTGGGGAGAGAAGTACTCAGGCCGCTGCCCGGGGAGGCTGGGAAGCAGAGATAGCTCCGAGGGTGAGACTCAGGAAGCAGGCGATGAGAGCCAGGCTGGCAGGGAGAAATGTGGGTGTCTGGAAGGAGAGTGAGAGCTATTTTTATTGAAATACCCAAGTATAGGCATTGCCCGCAGGCTGGAGGCCGAGGGTCTCCAGGGGCTGCCCTCTGCCTGTATCTGGGGATTCGTTTGGGATAATTTTGGACTCGGCAGTGGAATCTAGACGGTGTGGGCAGACCACGGACCCATGTTGAGACAGCATGGCCTTGCCACTGCCCTGGGGAGGACAGTCTCGGCTGGGGAGACCTCCAAACACCCCCCCCCCAAGGCAAAGGAAGTTGGGCCAACACGTCTCAAGTCAGTCCGGCAGCTTTTGGGGTGTGTGGCCTCTCAGTTTGAGGCTGGGGGTTGCAGACAGAGGGCCAAGGCCCTGACAGTGTTGAGAGCCAATCCCCTGAGCCAGGTAGGCTTGAGGGGGGACAGGCCGGTGGCTCCCTCCCGGGGTAGGTGAGAAGACAGTGTGATGGGCTGTGAGCCAGGTGGACCTGACCCGCGGGAGGTAAAAGGGAAGAAGCCATCTGCCTCGGCTTCCCTCCCGAAAAGCTCTGTCGGAGACTCGACCTTTCAGCGGGGCTTTGAAGGGTGAAGAGGAGTTTGCTAGGCCGCAGAGATGCGGGTGGGCGGACCCCTTAGGCAGAAGGAAATTCACGAGGTAGAACTTAGAGGCTGGCGCACAGTTTTACAGGCTGACACGAGCTTTTCTATCTCTTCCCTCAAGTGTTTACATTTCCTGTTAAAAATGAGGAATGTATTCAAATGTATGCTAATTGCACATCCTGCGCCCAGAATAGAAAAAGCCGGAGGCAGAGGCGGCAGAGCTGACACCCCTGTGGGAGCTTCTGCTGTGAGAGATGAGTTAGTCTGTGGCCTCCGAGGAGGATGCCAGACCCCGGTCCCTGCACCACTCGGGGGGGGGGCGAGGGGGAGTGGTGGCCATGCACCATGGACACACCGCCACCGCCATGCTGTCACGGGGACGGGGGTCAGTGCCTGACTCTGGCACAGGGGCCATTGACCTTGGGCAAGTCACTTCTTGATTCTCTGCTTTCGTTTCCAAAATCGAACATAGGGCTGCAGCTGAAACCGGTGTGGCTCAGTGGATAGAGCGTCGGCCTGTGGACTGAAAGGTCCCAGGTTTGATTCCGGTCAAGGGCATGTACCTGGGTTGCGGGCGTGTCCCCAGTGGGGAGTGTGCTGGAGGCAGCTGATCGATGTTTCTTTCTCATCGATGTTTCTGGCTCTCTATCCCTCTCCCTTCCTCTCTGTAAAAAAAATCAATAAAAAATACTTTATAAAAAAAATAAAAATAAAATAGGGCTGCAGACCTACCTTCCAGTGGCTTTGTCTCTTCCAGTATCTCCCAACTGCACCCCGAAAGGCATCTTACTTGTTCTAGAAGCTTCTTGGCTGCCTGGCCCAAAGGTCACTTTGACCCTCTTCCACTCAGGTGCTAAATACGCAAGAGCAAGCAAGCACACCCCCCTCTTCCCAAGGAGCACACCCACCTTCCCTCGTTAGCACTTCATTCGCTTCCTGGTGACTTCCCCCCCAGGGTCAAAAGCCCCCACTTCAACAGGCTGCTTCCTGCGGTCCTGGTTTTGGGGTGATGCCCAGAGCCACCTGTCTCCCTTCCGTCCTGGCGAGCAGGGTGAGCCATCCTTCTTTGCCTCTGGCAGCTCTGAGTGGTCCGGAACCAGAGTCCAAATCCTGGCCTGGCTGCGACCCCGCAGGCAAGTCCCCTAACCTCTCTGAGGCTCCGTTCCTTAATCATCTACATGGGAAGGACGCATCCACCTCCCAGAAGTGGGAAGAAGACATGGAATAAGGTGGCATAGGCCAAGTGGCAGATATGACAACTATCCCTCTATTTGGTCCTGTCCCTGGCGGGTCCTGGCACAGAACTCCTATCACACCTGGGTGTGGTAAGAGTGTATTGTGTGTGCTAATGAGAGACCCGGTAACTGAGGACCCCTCAATAGCTTCATGATGGGGCTGACAGCCAGACAGATGAAGCTGTCATTGGAGAGTTTGAACTGGTAGCCCCTCCCCCAACCTCGGGGTAGAGGTGAGGGAGGTCCAGTTAATCACTAATGGCCCATGATTGATGCCTGCAGAACTGAATCTCCATGGAAACCCCTAAACTCTGGGGTTCAGGGGACTTCCGGGTGGGCGAGCAGGTGGAGGTGCTGGGAGGGTGGGTAGCCAGCGAGGCCGTGGGCCCTCTCCCCCCCACCTTGCCCTGCGTCTCTTTCAGCTGTTTGTCAGCTGTAGCCTTTACAGTCGACGAGTATTAATAGCAAGAAAAACACTGCCCTGGATTCTGTGAGTCATTCTAGCGAATTCTCCCACCTGAGGAGGAGGGCATGGGGAGCCCGGAGTCACCCTGGCTGGGTGTTCAGTGGGGCAGGTGGCACCTGGGACCTGCGACGGGCGTCTAAGTGGGGACGGTCTGTGGGACAGCCTGGAGCCAGAGGGTCTGTGCTCACTGGGCAGTCATCGTCCGGGTGGCACTGAATTGTGGGGCCCCCGCTGCGCCCGGAGAGCCGTTCCCGGACACAGAGGCTGCTCCTCACACCGCGCTCCCCCTGAAATGCTCGTCCACCAAGGACACTGGCTTTAAAGAACTTCCTCTGGCCGTGCAGTCTCACTTCCTCCTCCCAGACTGTTTAGCAGAGGAAACTGAGGCTTCGAGGGGTGAAGTGGCAGAGCCAGCGCCCCCACCCCTGCCTCTGGTTCCCAATTCTGGGCTGGCCCCCAGCGAGCACCCACGTGGGGCCCAGGGGAGGGTGTGGTGAGCACGCAGGGTCGCCCGGGAGGCCATCAGAAGTGCATTGTCCAGCCCAGCCGCTGTGTCTCAGAGGTTGAGCATTGACCTAGGAACCAGGAGGTCACGGTTCGATTCCTGGTCAGGGCACATGCCCAGGTTGCAGGCTCGATCCCCAGGGTGGGGTGCCCAGGGGGCAGCCAATCAAGGATTCTCTCCCATCACTGATGTTCCTATCTCTCTCCCCCTCTCCCTTCCTCTCTGAAATCAATAAAAGTATATTTTTTTTAAAAAAAAAGAAGTTAACCCTCCGTACGCCATAGGCGTCTATAGCTGCAATGAGATTAAACACATCGAGGCATGTGGGGATGGTTTCCATTTCGGACGCGTGGCAGTTAACCGGTTAACAGCGATAATGAACCGAACTAAAGCTCGGTTTGCTTTTTTTAATATCACCAGATGCCTGAAATTCTAAATGATCTCAGCCATAAAATATTCATTCCTCCGTGAAAAAAAAAAAAAATTTCGTTGGTTATAGGTTTTGAACGGTTACTGCGGTTCTTGCAGAGAGTTTAATAATATATGTCAGCTTCAGTCCGTCTTTATTACTTATTCTTTAAGCGGCATTACTCTGCAACACGGAATGAATTCTGAGGACTCCATTTCGCAGTGGACGGCTGCACGCAGACTCGGCTGCATGCGCCTGTTTTGAGTCGTTCAAGTTCACCCCAGGAAGGGTGTTTGCCCCTGTGTTCGAACAGCAGATCTGAAGGAAGTGAAAGCACAATAATTGCAAAGGCGGAGAAACCGAACTGGCGTGTCCTCTGTCATTGCACCCAGCGACTTGGAGTTCCTTTTTGTGTTTGACGTTTAACACAGTGAAACACGCCACGCACCGTGAGGAGTAATGTGTTTGGGTGGGTAGGGCAAATTCTTGTTAATCCGTGAAAGACAGACAGTTTTACTTTTGAGCATTATTCTATCCTATCTAATGACGAGGGGATATGCTAATGGACTCTCATGCCATTGCAAAGATGGCGGTGTCCACAGCCAATACGGAGGGAATATGTTCATTGACTTCCCGGCCCTTAAAGATGGTGGCAGCCGAAACCGGTGTGGCTCAGTGGATAGGGCGTCGGCCTGGGGATTGAAGGGTCCCGGGTTCGATTCTGATCAAGGGCATGTACCTTGGTTGGGGGCACATCCCCAGTAGGGAGCGTGCAGGAGGCGGCTGATCGATGTTTCTCTCTCATCAATGTTTCTAGCTCTCTATTCATCTCCCTTTCTCTCTGTAAAAAGTCAATAAAATATATATTAAAAAAAAAAAAAAAGATGGCGGCAGCCACTCCCCTAATCCCTGCTGGGGTGGCAGGTGTGCAGGCCTGGCTGCTCCGTGCACCTGCCTCAGGAGTCCCCAAGTCCTCTCAGCCCCCCAGCTGCCCAGGGCAGACCCAAGGCCCAGGCAAGCCTCAGAGGTGGCTGCCCAGCGTCCAGGGCCCCCCGAGGTTCAGGTAACCAGGGCTGGCCGAGGCTTGCGCTGCTGGCAATGGCAGCAGCAGAGGTGTGATGGGGCGTCACCTTCCCCTGATTGCCGGGTCACCTCCCACCCCTGAAAGGCTCCCAGACTGTGAGAGGGGGCAGGCCAGGCTGGGGGACTCTAGTACCCTTATAATCTAATACCCACATCATATAGCAGAGAGGATGGTAGAAAAATGATCCCCTCTGCGTGTCAAACAGCAGGTATGTCCCTGCGAGGGAACCAATGAGACCCAGGCCAGGTCCCAGAGAGCCTTCTTCACTCTGATCACTGCCCGAGGGAGGCTGAGCCTGGGTGGGTGGTCACACGAAGGGGAGAACAGCTGGGATGGCAGAGGGAACTCCGGCTTTGGGGTCCAAAAGAGCAGGTGTAAATTCCCAAAAGCTGTGTGGCCGTGAATAAGTCACTTCATCTCTCTGTGCCTCTGTGTTGTCGTCTGTGAGAGAGAAATGATGGCAGTGCCCAACCTCCGGTTTGATTGGCAGTTCAATGAGAGAATGCAGCCAAACGCAGCCCGGCTCTCCGCCAGCCACAAGGACGGGCGGCCACTGCTAATGATACACTTTCTGGGCGCTGCGGGATGGGGGGGGGGAGGAAAAGGCAGGAAGCAGAAGAACATGAACGTGGGCATTTCATTTCCAGCACAAGCTGGCGTGGCCGTGGTGACCGGAAGAGCAGAGGCACTTTTAGGGGCTCAGGTCCAAGATCTGAGGGTCTGATTTTCCAGAGAAGCTAGAACTGAGGACTTGTCAGTGACGCCTCTCATTTTAAAATGTGGGCTCACCGAGGTTTGAAACACGGCAAGGGGCAGACAGGACATAACCGTGGGCTGAATTTGACCCTCGGGCCACTCACTCATTTGAGATCTCGGTCTAAGAAAAGGTGGGTCCCCAAACCCAGCAAGAAGGAGCCCGTGGCTCTGCGAAGCATCAGGGAATCTCTCTGGCCGTGTCTTTGTCTTCCCTGTTAGAAATGCTCTCAGCAGCGTCGCGGGAATGAGACAAACACGCGAAACTGGATCTGCAAGGCAGATCCACTCCTGGCAGAAGGGGCCTCCCGCCAGCTGGAAATCCTGGGCAAAGGCCCACCAAACAGGAAGTCCGTTCGGGTTTTATTTCCTGACGCGGGGTCTGCCCTGCCCCTCACTCTGAACTCCGATCTGATTGGCCGTGGTTCAGAGCTCGGGTCCCCATTATTGAGCCATTGGCCAATTCAGAGGAAGGAGAAGGTAAGGCAGAACCTAAGGTGGCAGCCTCCTCCCCCCCACCCCCCACCCCCAGAGCCTGAAGGTCATACCAAGATCGCAGACCCTAAGATGGCGGCCTCCTGAAGAATCTGAAGGTCAAACTAAAATGGTGGGACCTAAGGTGGCGGCAAGCTCCTTTCTTCCACAGAAAAGATTGCTAGTTCACTCTCACACCCCCTCGCTCTGTTTCATCTGCAAAGCTCAGAACTTATCTCTGAAAAAGAAGGAATCTTGAAAAAACCACAATACCACTATCACATCTGTTATTATGCCATTGGCAGTATTTCATCAGATACCCAGTAAATGGCATCTCCCCTGTTGCCTCATCTATCCTATAGAATAAAGAGGTATTATGCAAATTGACCCTCATGGCCTCACAAGATGGCTGCCTACGACCAGGTCTGCAGGGGGGTTAGTGAGGGACGATCAAATGACTGAACAGCAGGCTGTGTGGGGTGACCAGGCTGGCGGGGGTGCAATTAGGCCAACAGAGGGGGTATCTGGGGGCGGTCAAGCCAGCAGGGGAGCAGTAAGCAGTGACCAGGCCAGCTGGGGGGTGCAG
>PVJN01042558.1:0-18201 GCA_004026805.1 Lasiurus borealis | reverse complement strand
GTGAGGGTATGCCTGGGAGGGGGGGGAGGGTAATGGGAAGATATGTACACATGTAATACATCAATAAAAAATTTTAACAAAAATAAAGTAAAATAAATAAAAGGAGAAAAAAAATTCCCACGTCCCCCAATTGTTGGCACAAAAGAGCACAGAGATCTGAAGCTGGTTGTAGCCACAGACGGGCGGCTGGTTAACATGAATGGGATCTGTGGATTCTCGGGAAATTCCTAATCAGCTCAGATCGAGTCCTGGGTGAGCAACCTGCCCCACCCCCACCCCCCACCCCGGAAAGAGCCAACTCTTCCACGTGTCCGCGGGACTTTGCCTTTCCTTTCCTTAATCTCGCCAACACTTCCCTCTCTTCTCAGAAGCGGTGGCAAAGCTCTCAGAATGAATGAAGAGCAACCATGTTTTTAAAAACGTGTTTCTGGCTATTAAAGCCAGTGGTTCTCAACCTTCCTAAGGCCGCAACCCTTTAATACAGCTTCTCATGTGGTGGTGACCCCCAACCATAAAATTATTTTTGTTGCTACTTCATCACTGTAATTTTGCTACTGTTATGAATCATATCTGTGTTTTCCAATGTCTTAGGCGACCCCTGTGAAAGTGTTGTTGGACCCCCAAAGGAGTCTCGACCCACAGGTTGAGAGCCGCTGATTAAAGTAGAAACATCTTTTTGTAATATAGTTTTATTGATTTCAGAGAGGAGGGGAGAGGGAAAAAGAGAGATAGAAGCATCATTGATGGGAGAAAATCATTGAGCTGCTGCCTCCTGCACGCCCCCCACTGGGGATCAAACCTGCACCCTGGGCCTGGGCCCTGAGGGGGAATCAAACCCTGGCCTCCAGGTTCCTAGGCTGACACCCAACCCCTGAGCCACACTGCTGGCTAAGGTAGAGACATCTTAAACCAGGGATTCTCAACCTTCCTAAGGCCACGACCCTTTAAGACAGCTCCTCATGGGGTGGTGACCCCCAACCATAACATTATTTCCGTGGCTACTTCATCACTGTCATTTTGCTACTGTCATGAACTGTCATGTAAATATCTGATAGGCAGGATGTATTTTCATTGTTACAAATGGAACATAAGTAAAGCAGAGGGATTCATCACAAAAACAATATGAAATTATATTTTGTGAAATATTTATTTCTAATGACAAATAAATGAAATGTTGTCTTGAATCGTGGTGTAGCATGGGTAACAGTTTTCCTATGACAACAGTAAACTACATGGCTACACTTTGCTACACCGAGGAGCGGTGTGTTGGTGCCTAAGACCATGGGAAATAGGTGTTTTCCGCTGGTCTTAGGCGACCCCTGTGAAAGGGTCGTTCAACCCCCAAAGGGGTCGGGACCTGCAGGTTGAGAACCGCTGTCTTAGACCACCCACATGCAGCCAGCGTCCGTTCCCGTCTGCACGTCGGCCTGGCAGGTGCTCCGAGAGAATCTCTTCGGTTCAGGACAGCTATGCCCGGGCTCCGAGACGCCCCTGGAGACTTACTCCCCCTAAAAAGAGGCAGGTCCGGACCCAGCCTGGCAGAGCCTGCACAGCGAGCTGACATTCCCCACCTGAGCTCAGCGCCTGCAGGAGGCGGAAGCAGGCCTGGCGGGGCAGCCAAAGGTCAAATTCCAGGAAACCTGACCGACTGGAAGAGCCGTTGCTGAGGAGCACGGCCAGGTGTCCATGGGGTGTCCATGGCTGCCCACTGCCCCGCCCACCCACCTGATGCCGCGTCTCTGCTGCCGGAATGCAGGAACCCTTCCCTCCTCCCTCCCCTCCCCCTGAGCCACAATCAAAGTTTGCTGATCCGCCCAGATCACCACTCCGGAATGCACAGCCCCGGGCCACAGCCCCCGGCCTTCTGCTGTCGTCATAGCGATGACTCAGCGCGTGACTGAGTCTGCGGGCTCTGTTTCTGTCGGGCGTTCAGGAGGGCGGCCAAGACTGCCATGTGGCCTTCCTATGGGGTGCAGCTGGGATGGGGGACACACACTGAGGCCTCCCGCTCCTCTCCTCGAGCCCCCCCAGACCAGTGGAAGTGGGGTGAGGTGCAGGGTGGGGTACAAGCTGGGGAGCAGGGAGGTCCCGGGCCATCCCTGACAGGTGTCTGGTACATGCATGGGTTTGCATGGGAATCAAGCCCAGGTTTTTGTTTTTTTTGTTGTTTTTTAAATATATTTTATTGATTTTTTACAGAGAGGAAGGGAGAGGGATAGAGAGTTAGAAACATCGATGAGAGAGAAACATCCATCAGCCGCCTCCTGCACACCTTCTACTGGAGATGTGCCCGAAACCAAGGTACATGCCCTTGACCGGAATCGAACCTGGGACCCTTCAGTCCACAGGCCGATGCTCTATCCACTGAGCCACACCGGTTTTGGTGCAGGTTTTTATATATATATTTCTTTCTTTTTTTAAAAAATATATTTTATTGATTTTTTACAGAGAGGAAGGGAGAGGGATAGAGAGTTAGAAACATCGATGAGAGAGACATCAATCAGCCGCCTCCTGCATACCCCACAGTGGAGATGTGCCCACAACCAAGGTACATGCCCCCGACCGGAATGGAACCTGGGACCTTTCAGTCCGAAGGCCGACGCTCTATCCACTGAGCCAAACTGGTCTCGGCTATATATTTCTTTATTGATTTCAGAAAGGAAGGGAGAAGGAGACAGAGATAGAAACATCAATGATGAGAGAGAATCACTGATTGGATACCTCCTGCACACCCCCCGCTGGGGATCGAGCCCGCAACCCAGGCCTGTGCCCTTGGCAGGAATCAAACCCGGGACCCTTCAGTCTGCAGGTTGACGCTCTACCCACTGAGCCCAGCTGGCTAGGGCCAAGCCCAGGTTTGGATTCAGAACACGTTTCAGTTCAGATGCCAGGGCTTGAGACTTGATGCGAGGACAGAGCAAGCAGCGAGGGAGTGATGATCCCTGGAGGGCACAGGCCCAGACCCCGCCCCGCCTCATCCCCAGCACCACACCCTGCTGGCCGCCCGACAGCTCCAAGCAGCGTGGCTTCTACTTCCTCTTCCAGACTTTTCTATGGGGGCTCTATCTTCTGAAAACCCGCCCTCCCATCCCAATGGACCCACTCCTTTATTTTATTCGCTTAATGGGCACATTTCTCCTGCTTTTTTAAAAATATATATATTTTATTGAATTTTTACAGAGAGGAAGAGAGAGGGATAGAAAGTTAGAAACATCGATGAGAGAGAGACATCGATCAGCCACCTCCTGCACACCTCCTACTGGGGATGTGCCCGCCACCAAGGTATATGCCCTTGGCCGGAATCGAACCTGGGACCCTTCAGTCCGCAGGCCGACACTCTGTTCACTGAGCCACACCGGTTTCAGCTCTCCCACTTTTTAATACCGGAAATCAAGAAGCGTTTGGCAACCAAGGCGTTTGGATTCCGGCGCTCCTTTCAACGCTCCCGACCTTTTCTTCTGTCCAAGATTTGGCTACAAGTATTTTCCTTCCTTTTTTAGATCAGCGGAAAGCCAACCCATCTTTCCAGACCCAATGTAAACCTAACATCTCCTTAAAAAAAAAAAAAACTTCTCATTAGCCCTTGTCAAGGCTAATTTACTCTCTTCAGACCCCCAGCGGCACGAAAACCTGAGTTTAAAGATTCCATAAATAACTCGGTGATGCTGGAGTGATGTGAGTCCTGGCCTTGTTTCTCTTTCCAGGTTAGGAGCATCCAGAGGGGAAAATCTGCCTCTTACTGCCTTGCCTTCTCCATAGCAACGAGCACCAGTGTCTCTCCACTTGCTGATCCATGAATGTGACG
This sequence comes from Lasiurus borealis, assembly GCA_004026805.1. Lineage (NCBI taxonomy): Eukaryota > Metazoa > Chordata > Mammalia > Chiroptera > Vespertilionidae > Lasiurus > Lasiurus borealis. Next base: position 14,396 of record PVJN01042558.1, on the reverse strand, counting down.
TCAGGGGGAGAGGACAGGAGCCCACACTGTCCACAGTTACGCCGAAGGAATATGACTGGATACCAAAGAGCAGGAATAATAACTGTATGAGATGCTCATGGTGCCTAATGGTGAGTGTTGGGCACCTCTGGAGAGGGGGGTTGAGGGGGTGACATTATGGAAATTCACCATAGAATTTTCCCCTTTTAGTTGTTTCACACACACACAAACTCACACACACACACACACACACACAAACTCACACACATGCACACATGCACACGCACATGCATTGTTATTTGGCTTTGGGCTTACACACATCAACCAAGTATGTGAATTCGCAGGAACCGGCTTGGCTCAGTGGATAAAGCATCGGCCTACAGTGGGCGGGAGATAGAGCCTCCCAGCTGAGCCACTTCTCACTGCACTGAACCCCAGTTTTGGGCGAAACCCTGGGGACCCAGACCCATATGGGTCCCGGAGTGCAAGGGAACGGGAAAGGCAGAGGTCTAAAGGCACACACACACGCACATGTGCACATAGAGATGGCTTCAGTGATTACCCAGAGACACTTGAGACCTAGGGGCCATGTAGGGTGGGGCTGAAGGTCCCGGTTTTGATTCCGGTCAAGGCCATGGACCTTGGTGGCAGGCACATCCCCAGTGGGGGGCACACAGGAGGCAGCTGATCGGTGTTTCTCTCTCATCGATGTTTCTAACTCTCTATCCCTCTCCCTTCCTCTCTGTAAAAAATCAATTAAATATACTTAACAAAACAAAACAAAACAAAACAAAATATGTGAATTCCTTTTGCCATAAAAATTAAGGGAGGGAAGGTGAGGGCTGGCTTCAGTGACGGGGAAAGAGAAAGCCCTACAGTCAATACAGAGCCGGGTGTGAATTCTGTACCGTGACCACCGAGCGAGGCGTTAATTCAGAAGACAACAGAGGAATACAGTGCTACCTCGAGATACGAGTTTAATTTGTTCCGTAACCTTGAGGCGTGGGAAACTATGAGACGCTGGAGTCGCGGTAAACTGGTGGGTCGTGTGCAGCCGGCCGATCCGCACGATGACTCCTATCTTAAATGTTGCTTGTATTTCAAAGCAAAAATCGCTCGCTCGATGGCTCGTATCTCAAAAATCTCATATGTTAGGGCACTCGTATCTCGAGGTACCACTGTACACAGTCCCTGGGGCCAGAGGGAGCGGAATCCCGGGCCTGATTATCAACTGGTTGGCTCACCAGCCACGCACACACACACACAGACAAATGGCAAGTCCAGGGCCTGGGTAGCAGCCAGGTGAGCTCTGTTAACTACAGCAACAACAACAAGGAAGCCTGAGGGGGTAACTGAAGAGAATTCCTGCTCCACAGGCGTCTCCCCGGAGTGTTTACCTGGAGGAGCCGCCCCCCGGAGGCCCTGTGAGACGAGAAGGCGGTGGTGGGTGGCTCTGTAGCCCCTGGCACCGCTCTTTGTCTCTCCACCATTCCTGGCGACTGCTAACTGCTTTATTTATTTATCTTTAACTGCTAACCGTGCACCTGGCGTTCTTCCAAACACCTTCTGTTTTGTCTGACCGGCGCCTCCTAAAGGCCCTGTGGGATTCAGCACCCCGTTTTCCAGGCAGGGAAACGGGCTCTTAGACCAGTGGTTCTCAACCTGTGGGTCGCGACCCCTTTGGGGGTCAAACGACCCTTTCACAGGGGTCGCCTAAGACCATGGGAAAACACAGGTATTTACATTATAATTCATAACAATAGCAAAATGACAGTGATGAAGTATGGGTGGGGGTCGCCACCGCAGGAGGAACTGTATTATAGGGTCAAGGCCTCAGGAAGGTTGAGAACCACTGGCTCAGACAAATGCAGCGAGGGACGGAGCCAGGATCCGGGCCAGGGAACTCGGTTCCGGGATGCCACCTCCGCTCCTTCGAGCCTCTGCGGAAACGCGCCTGTTACAGAGCCATCCTGTTCCTGTAGTTCTGTCCCGCCTTCCCACCCTGCTCGGGGGAGTGGAGGCAGACCCCCCCGCCCCTGGCCACAGCTGGGCTGGGGTCCCCAAGAATCCCCATCACACTCCCAGGTCAGCTCCTCCCTCCGCCCAGCTCCCCGGGTTCGATAGAAATGTAGGGAATAGTCTGTTGGCGGGCAGATGGTCCCCGCTCTCACTCTTGTCCTTTGCTAGCTTGTGACCTCACAATGCCTTAATCCACCTATTGTCTTTTCTTTCTTTCTTTCTTTCTTTCTTTCTTTCTTTCTTTCTTTCTTTCTTTCTTTCTTTCTTTCTTTCTTTCTTTCTTTCCTTCCTTCCTTCCTTCCTTCCTTCCTTCCCTCCTTCCCTCCCTCCCTCCCTCCCTCCCTCCCTCCCTCCTTTCTTTCTTTCTTTCTTTCTTTCTTTCTTTCTTTCTTTCTTTCTTTCTTCCTTTCTTTCAAATTATAAGTTTATTCAGAAAGTTGCAGTCTCTCCAGTCGTTTTTTCTACAAGCTGTCGGCCGGGAACTCTGTGCGTGTTCATATATATATATATATATATATATATATATATATATATACACACACATACACACACACATGTACAGTGGCACCTCGAGATACGAGTTTAATTCGTTCCGTCACCTTGAGGCGTGGGAAACTAGGAGACGCTCAAGTCGAGGTAAACTGGTGGGTCGTGTGCAGCTGGCCGATCCGCGCAATGACTCCTATCTCAACTGTTGCTCGTATTTCAAAGCAAAAATTACTCGCTCCATGGCTCGTATCTCAAAAATCTCGTATGTTAGGGCACTCGTATCTCGAGGTACCACTGTATATTGATTTCAGAGCGGGAAGAGAAAGAAAGAGAGAGAAAGAGAGAGGGAAAGATCAATAATTAGAGAGAATCGCCAAGACTGGTGTGGCTCAGTGGACAGAGCTTCAGTTTACGGACTGAAAGGTCCCGGGTTCGATTCCGGTCAAGGACAGGTACCTTGGTGGCAGGCACATCCCCGGTAGGATGCGTGCAAGAGGCAGCTGATCGATGTCTCTCTCTCTCATGGATGTTTCTAACTCTCTATCCCTCTCCCTTCCTCTCTGTGAAAAATCAATAAAATATATTAAAAATAAATAAAGAAAAACACTCTCCATTGCACGGCCGGAGTCAGATCCCGGTCCGGTGCAGGTCCACAGCGCTGCCGCTGGAAGATGCCGAAGCTGCCTGCTGGGTGCAGCTCACAGCCTCCTCTCACTCCCGTCTACACCCACAGAGCGGACACATCTAAACACACTAAGCTCAGAGAGAAAAATCCGGGAAAGCATGCGTAGTGGACATTCTTCCCGTGATGTCATCAGCCGCGCCCCTAGAACCTGGGACGGAGCACACCCTGGGAAAGCCCTCAAAACGCTCTTACGTCAAACTCCCGGTCGAGGAGACAATTTGCATATTAACCTTTTATTATATAGGATGTGTGTTTAAAGATAAAAAGGTGGACAGCTAACGCTTTCTCACTCACGTTTGCTGGCTCCGTGCTCACAGGGCGGGAAGAGGCGGGTTTCTGGAAGCTGTGGTCCCCCAACTCCGGGAGCTGGTGAGGCACAGACGGCTGGAACCCACTCCCAGGGTTCTGCCCAGGAGGTCGGGGCGGCGAGGAATCCCAATCCTGTGGGCTCCAGGGCTGCTCGGCGGTCGGACCCTGAACCTGGTGACGAGAGCAGCGCTCCCACGGCCTGCACGCCAGCATCACCCAGTCCTGGCCCTGAGCCTCAGCCCAGGCAGATTAAACCTGATTCCCAGGTGGTTTCCAGGTGCAGCCAAAGCTGCAAACAGCTGCTGAGAAATGCAAATAATAGCCGTGGAGAATGACCCAGGAAAGGTCAGAGGCCAGAGGCAGTGGCTGCTCCTGGGCCCTAAAACCCCGTCTCCAGCAAACGTTCCCCCTGCCTCTGACCGGAGGGATGAGAGTACAATGCCACAGTCCACCGCCCCGTCCACACGATGACCTTCCCATTGCCTCTCACAGCTAGGCAGACACAGCAACCTGTTGAAAACGACAATACAATTCTAAATACTGCCTGTCCGTTTAAAGTTGTACAACAGTTTCATATGAAATTGCAGGACATGCCTTTAATCTTTCTTTCTTTCTTTCTTTTTTTTTTTTACAAAAAGACTCAAAGGTCGAAACCGGTGTGGCTCAGTGGATAGAGCATGGGCCTGCAGACTGAAAGGTCCCAGGTTCGATTCTGGTCAAGGGCATGTACCTTGGTTGCGGGCACAGCTCCAGTGGGGGGCGTGCAGGAGGCAGCTGACCCATGTCTCTCTCTCATCGATGTTTCTAGCTCTCTGTCCCTCTTCCTTCCTCTCTGTAAAATATCAATAAAATATATATTTTTTAAAAAATACTCAAAGGAGTGGTCTTTTCTAAAATAAAATAAAATAAAATAATTAAATAAAATAATTAAATAAAACAATAATAAAACAAAACAAAACAAAATAAAATTTCAGTGCTTTATTTCTCAAATAGCTCCAATATTTTATTTTATTTTATTTCTTGTTTAGAGAGTGGAGGGAAGGGGAGAGACAGAGAAAGAGCGAGAGAAACACCGATGGGAGAGAGACACATCCATTGGTTGCCTCCTCCTACGCTCCAACCAGAGCCAGGGATCAAGTCTGCAACCAAGGTACTGCCCTTGACCAGAGTCGAACCAGGAACCCTTCAATCTGCAGGCCAGTGCTCTATCCCCTGAGCCAATCCGGCCAGGGCAATATTTTCTGGGTTTTTTTAGGCAGCTAATGTACTTCATACCCAAATCTTTCTCGTCCATATTTACTGCCATAGTTGTTCACCGGTTCCAGACAATGTCCAGTCACTCGTTTGCCACCTCTGAGCTCGTGTTTTATTGTTTGAAATGCATGCTTTTCTGCTGACACCCGTATGACCTGGAACTTAGAATACCCACCAGCTGACTATTTCTGCTCCTTTTTGAAATGCACGGCCAGGCCAGGCCGCACTGCCCTCTGACACGTGTGGGCAGAGCCCCGAAAAGAACTGCCTTAGGAGTGATTTCTTTCTTTCTTTCTTTCTTTCTTTCTTTCTTTTAATATATTTTATTGATTTTTCACAGAGAGGAAGAGAGAGGGATAGAAAGTCAGAAACATCGATGAGAGAGAGACATCAATCAGCCGCCTCCTGCACACCCCACACTGGAGATGTGCCCGCAAGCAAGGTACAAGCCCCTGACCGGAATCGAACCCGGGACCTTGCAGTCCACAGGCCAATGCTCTATCCACTGAGCCACACCGGTCTCTGCAGGGGGTGATTTCCTTCCCGTCTCTGCCTCCAGGAGAGCTCTCACCAGCTCAGAACACTCCCCTCCGTGATCTGGTCTATTTGCCGGTTCCAGTCCTGGACTTGACTGACGTGGGTACAGAGAGATACTTTACTTTGGATCCGCGCAGCCATCGATAAATATCACAGGTCCCTTAAGCAAATGTGTCTGTAACGTTCGGCAGGAAAGAGCTGTGAAAGCACCATTTCTTCCTCCCGGCTGTTGGCTGTAAACACGCCTTACATATTTACTCTCCTCTGCACACTCTTTTTCGGCTGCTGCTTCCTGGTTGGGGTCTAGCTTCTTTTTTTTTTTTTTTTTTTAAATAGCATATGATTATATTTAATGCACAAGTTCGATACAACCAAAAAGTAAAACACCAGAGTAAAATAGTAACAAAAACATGGTATTTCATTTGCAATGCATGAGAAATGGTTAACATCTTTAGTCATAAACAAGCTGTAAAAACCAGTGACACTATAATAATGCAAGGAAACGGGAGGAATAAAATGGAAAGGTGCAGGCGGTGATGAAGCGGGAGCAGTGAGGGAGAACAGCTGCCAGTGAGCAGGGAAGACACTGATGCCTAACAGTCTACAGCTGAGGGGTGTTGTGCAGTTTAGGGGTCTAGCTTCTCACCCTCCTCTGTCCCGTTTTCTCCGGGGGATGGCGGAGGATGGGCCCCCATGGGGCTTGTCAGGGGACCTCAGGCCACGCCCCCTACCCTGGCACCTCAGACTGCACCCCCTGCCCAGCGGGGCTCGATGGGAGACCTCAGGCCACCATGCACCCCACCCATCAAGGCTTAACAGGGGATCCCAGGCCATGTCCCCCACCTGGGAAGTCTTGACAGGGGACCTGAAGGCACCCCCTCCACCCTGGTCTGGGCTGGGGGACCTCAGGCCACCCCCCTCTCATACTGGCGCTGGGAAAGGGGACCTGAAGCTATGCCCCCTTTCCTACAGGGCTTGACAAGGGTGGGACTGGCTGGGTCTGGGTCTAGCCCAATGTGGGGCAGAGACTGGCCAAGTCTGAGTCTCATGCAATTTTTGAGGTGCATGTGGGTGGGCGGGGACTTGACTCTGGGTCCCATGGTGCGCCCCAGACTCTGACAGGAGGAAGGTTTTCATATCCATTTTACTGATTTTCTTTCATCTCGGACACTTGTATTATAGAGAAAGGGCAAAAAGCAACATTAAATTATTTCCTCTCCTTAACCCCCTTTTAATGTGCACAAATTTCGTGCACCGGGCCCCTAGTGTTTATATCATGCTTTCTGGCTTTTGTTTTTTTAACTCTTATTTGCAAAAATGTGTGCATCCCTCTCTAAAGAGAGTTATCCTCTAGTGCACGGGGTTGCTTTCTCTTTCTCTCTACCCATCCTCCCTCTCCTCCCCCCCCTCCCCACACTCCTGCAATGCACAAACCATGGAGGTACCTGGGACGTGGCATGGCCAGATGGTGCCTCCCGCTCCTCAGGTTTCCAGCAGACGCTGGTTCTGTGTGCGGCCACCTGCTCCTGCTTCGGAGGGACGCTGACGAATGAAGACACCCAGCCCACCAGGGTATCACCCCTCGCTGGTTTTCTGGAGCAGAACATGGATGCTGGCCACATTTCACCATCCGTTTCCATCAGCGCTCCCTGGCCCGTTTCAGACTCTTCCTCACCGGATAGATAGTCCCCGCTCTCGGCTACGTGCCTGATGCGTGCCTGTGATTCTCCCTGGTATGGACAGACCTCGGGGACCCTGCCGGTTCCCTTCTGACCACCACGGTAAAGCAGGTCCCACCGTTTTGAGGTTTTCTAGAACATAAAAGACACCTCTACACGGTAGAGCCATCTATTCATCGTGCAATAATATGACGTCTCAAAACACATGTGCATAGCTACATTTTCAAATATTTCATTGCTAAAAAATAAAATAAAATATTCATTGCTCAAATAATGGTGACCCTCATCTGAGCCTTTAGCCACTCATCTTGTTGCTGGTCGAGAGTCTTACCTTCAACTTGTATCAAAAAAGAAGAAAAAACAAAACAAAACCCTGGCAATGGGCAAGGAGACACCTGATTGGTGGTGTTGCTCTTATATCAATCAGGGCAAAGATGTACAGTCCTTAGATCATCCTAGCTTGATGCCTGTGTCCGCGGCCAGAGCTGTTTCATGCCTGAGGCACATAAAATAAAATAAATAAATAAAAAATAAATTTAAGAAGGTGCCAGAACCGGTGTGGCTCAGTGGAGAGAGCCTTGGCCTGTGGACTGAAAGGTCCCAGGTTCGATTCCGGTCAAGCGGCACGTACCTTGGTTGCAGGCACATCCCCAGTGGGGGGCGTGCAGGAGGCGGCTGATCGATGTCTCTCTCTCATCGACGTTTGTAACTCTCTATCCCTCTCTCTTCCTCTCTGTAAAAAAAAAAAATCAATAAAATATATTTTTAAAAAATCTTTAAAAAAAAAAAAGAGAGAGCAATACCTGCGAAGCACACTGAAGCAAAGTGCAATAAAGAGAGGCGTGCTGAAACCGGTTTGGCTCAGTGGATAGAGCGTCGGTCTGCAGACTGACGGGTCCCAGGTTCGATTCTGGTCAAGGGCATGTATCCTGGTTTCGGGCACATCCCCAGTGGGGGGCGTGCAAGAGGCAGCTGATAGATGTCTCTCTCTCATCAATGTAGAAACTCAATAAAATATATTTAAAAGAAAAAGAAAGAAAGGTGTGCCTGTGTGTGGTGCTTCAGGTCATGGCTTGTCAGTGTGTGGGTGAGGGGCCGCTGGTGTCTCTGCTCAGCCCGGAGGGATATTTTTCCGTCGGAATGGATCACGCTCTCTTCCTCAGCTACTGTGAAGCAAGGACTGCTCATCTAGATCTGTAGTCAGTTACCACGCCTGACTAATCAATGACCTGCCTTCCCTTCCAAGCATGCTTCCCGGGAAGGCTGACCACGCGGGCAGAAGAGCCGGTGGGAGAAACCGGGGCGAGTGCAGGGCCCGGTGCTGGCGGCCCCTTCACAGAGACCATCCCTCGCACTGAACTTCTTTTCTCCTTAAACATAAACTCCTGCGTGCTCGCTCACCCCCACGCCAGCGTGTACGCGGATAGAGTTTCCACTGTGAGTCGTCTTTATGATGTTTTCGGACTTCGGGGAGAGAAGAAGGCCAAACTTCAGAATCCGGATCCCCGTTAAATACCTTTATAATTACCCCCGCGTCTGAGTGTATTTCTACCTGTTTCCTGACGATGCTTAACAGACAGTGGGTGACTGAATGGCAGAAGGATGGAGCTCCTGTGATCTAATCTCGAACGCGTCTGCCGGGGATTATGCAGAAACTTAGAATTATGTGTGACTTCGGATTTGCCTCGTCTTTATCTCTCCCAGGAAAGGATCATCAAAAGCAGCCTGCTTCCGCTCGGCGGCGGCGGCAAATCTCCTTAAAGCGCCTGTTCGAACGGCTCCCCAATTTTCATTCTCCCTGTCTTTTCTTATTCTATGAAATCCCGATATCTGCAAACGGAGGAGCCGCAGCGCCGCCTTACCACGTTCTCTTTAAAAAAACACAGATCGTATCGCGCCTCCCTGTATTCTCGCATTCCCGCCGTGGTCTGTCGGAAATCCTCGGCAGGCTGCAATTAGATTTCGGCAGAAATAATTCGCTTTGTTTAGCGCGCGAAGCTCAGAGGGCTGCGGCGACGCCTCTGACACCCGTGTCATCCCCGATCTTAATGACAGTTTTTAATCTCCCCTGCTTGGCCGCTCCGTCCGTAGATTAATTCTATCTTTTTCTCTCTAAAACTCGGGAACCGTCTGATTTAATAATGTGTATTAATAAAAATTATAATATCCCGCTGCCTTTATTTATTTATTTATTTATTTTTCATTCCTGGTGGATCAACCGGAGTGACTTTGTTCTTCCCAAACTCCGTGACTTATAACTTTGGGAGGATGCAGCGGACAGCCACGCAGAGGTTTATCCTGGGCAGTCAGAGGCATTTCTGAGAATGTTCCTCCTACTCTACCTTTATTTTATTTCTTAAAATATATTCTTATTGATCTCAGAGAGGAAGGGAGAAGGGAGAGAAAGGTAGAAACATCAATGGTGACAGCCACCCCATCAGAGGCTGAGCCCACACCCTGGGGCCTGGTGCTGGGGAGGAAAGGACACCCTGAGGTCCCCTGTTAAGCGCTTCCAGGTGTGGGATGTGGGAACCTCTTTCCACGTCCCGCGTGGTTCAGGGTTCCCCGGTTCAGGGTTCGGGTTCTGGAGGAGGCCGCACACAAATGAAGAGACTAGAAAAGCATTAATTTGGCGATATTGGGGGGCCAGGCGGGAGCCTTCCTCTAGTGGGAAGACTACCGCCTTCCTTTGGCCTTGCCATCCCTTTTCTTCAGGTTTGGGAGACACCCTTTGCCCTGAAGCAGGCAATTCCAGGAACAAGTAGATTATCTCATCAGTCAGGATTGACATGATCATTTGATGGGGAAGTTCATTGTCTCCATGAGAGAGGGAGTGGCTGGCTTTGACCTTTCAGAGCTTCCAGGTTGACCAGCCTTCTGGCCTCCTGTTTACATCCATTTAGTGAGAACAATGTTTGGTTTCCGACAGTGGGGGCGCAGCCTGAGGTCCCCTGTCAAGCCCCACCTGGGAGGGGGGTGGGCGCTGGGACAAGGGGAGCAAACTGAGGCCCTCAAACCCAGCACCCCGACAGGAAGTGCACCTTGAGGTCCCCCATAAAGCCCTGTTGGGTGGGGACGTAGCCTCAGGTCCTCTGGCCTGGCACTGGGGTCGGGGGTGCAGCCTGATGTCCCCCAGCCTGATGCCAGAGCGAGGGACACAGCCTGAGGTCCTCTATCAAGCCCTGCAGGACCAGGGGAGGATGGAGTCTCAGGTCCCTGTGGATGGCTCCTTAAGGCTCCTTAGGGGAACTGGGCCTCAGCTGTGGGCGCAGCCATCTTGTGACGGAGTGACGGTCAACCAGCATCTCCCCCCTTTATTAGCCAGGATAGGGACGCACACGCTGGGGAACACAGGCCTTTGGACCTCAAGGCCTCCTCCCTTGTCTGGGGGCTGAGGGGCAGTGTGACAGGAAGGGGACTCCGGTCTCTGAGAGGTGAGCCAGGTTCCCCTGCGCTGACAAATGGGAAGGCGGCTCGGACAGCAGGCGTGTGACGGCCACCCACCGACTGGGACGGCCCTGTGGGCGGGCGTGGCCTGTGCTGGCGCCACCTCGCTCGCTCATTTGCATGTTCGCTGTCACCATGACGGCCGAGCCTCAGGAGCAAGAGTGAACCTGGAGCTGCAGGGTGTGTGGTGTCCAGCTGGTGGCGCTGCCCTTGCCGCGGTGATGGAAACGCATTCACAGAGGACCCGGGTCCGGACCTGGTGGCTGGGTCTCCTGCTTCACAGCCACACGCCTGGCCCATCAGCTTTATCGTGTCAGGAAGTCCATCTGTGCACAAGGCCTGCTCCCCGATGCCATCCCTATGCCGCCTGCAGGGACCCCAGGACCCAGTGGCTTCGGACCCAGCGGCTGCTTCCTGCGGGTGTGGGTGCAGAGACAGCAGCTCTCCCAGTGGCCGGGCCGGGTGGTGGGGACACATTGTCTTCCTCATTGAACGGACAGGGCCGAGAAATAGGGGAGCTTCTCTCTGCGGCCGAGCCGTAAACAGAGGGGACCCCAGAGGGACGTCCCCTGAGCTTTCTCACCGTCCACATCCGTGTCCAGGGCTGTGTGTTCCTGGGCTGACCTTGTGCCCGTGCGACACTGAGCCACGAAGGGCCGACATCGACCCAGGAGCCCCGCTGGCAGGGGGACCCCGAAGATGCGTCCTCGGGCCCAGAGAGGCTGGCTCCCGGCCCTGGGCCCGCAGGAAGCAGCCGGAGCCCCGGACGGCCTGCTGAGGCTGCACCCGGAGGAGGCTGAGCGTTACAGGGAGCCGGGGGCACCCACTCCGAGGGGAGGGTGGCAGCCGGTGGGAGAGGAAGGTGCGGTCCCGGGAGCCGCTCACCTGACCAGCCCAGGCCACCTGACCGCCTGGCTGTGAAGTCCCTGCTCGTGGCGCCCGCTGGGTGAACAGATGGCCTCCTGGCAGGGTTCGAGCTCGTGATTCTCGGCAGCCCTGGGTGCGAGCAGCTGTGTCGGCGTATGGGGGCTCCCCGTGTCCCTGTCCAGCTCCTGCTGGGCCTCCCTCCCATCGGCCAGCGCGGTGACCCCGGTTCACCCCACGGAGCCCTGGGTCCTTTTCCTCCACGCTGCCCCTCTGTCCACAGAGAGGGGAGGACGGCCCACGTCCCCATCCCAGAAAGGGCCAGCGTGGACCTGCACTGTGGACTATTCTCTGCCGGAAGTGCACTGAGCCAGGGAGAGAGAGACAAGTGTCCCGCGACCCCCTCACACATGGGCTATAATCAGCAAAACAGATCCAGACACAGATGCATGGACCAGGCTGTCCAGTCTCCAGAGGGAAGGCGGAGGGCGGAGGGTGGGAAAAGGTCAACCAGGGACCTTGTATGCATGTCTGGGGAACCCAGGGACACAGACAATGGGGTGGTGAGGGCAGGGTGGAAGGGGTTAATGGAGGGAAAGTGGAATATCTGTAATTCTTTCAACGATAAAGATTAAAGAGAGAGAGAGAGAGAGCCCTAACCGGTGTGGCTCAGTGGATGGAGCGTCGGCCTGCGGACTGAAGGGTCCCAGGTTCGATTCCGGTCAAGGGCATGTACCTTGGTTGCAGGCACATCCCCAGTAGGAGGTGTGCAGGAGGTGGCTGATCAATGTCTCTCTCTCATCGATGTTTCTAGCTCTCTATCCTTCTTCCTTTCTCTCTGTAAGAAATCAATAAAATATATATTTTTTAAAAATGCTCTTAAGGTCACACGGCAACAATGCCAGCAGAAACCACAGAGGACGCAGCTGACACGCCCGCTGGTGGCTCGGCACGAGGGGACGATGCGGCAGCACCGGACACTGTGAGAGGGACGTTCGGAGACATTTTCCTTGTGAAACTCCAGTCTGAGTGGTTGCTCAGAAAGTATTTCCACAACAGACGGAAGCAACTCCAATGGAAGGGGAAACCGAGGAGCTGAGGACCAGGGAGCCAGCCGAGCTGAACAGCACCAAGAAAGCCCGGGCGACAGGTGCAGAGTGAACCCCTGGGGCCACCCAGACAGAGGGTGCCAGGGGCGCTGCCCGCCGATGTGGCAAACGCGGCATGCTTTGTTCCAGCATTCAGAAACAGAAAAGGAAAACAGAACCTTCTGGAATCACTGATCTGGGGACTAGGTCCTCGAATCTGTAAGTCGCCTTAGCTGAAAAGAAGTAAAACTATAAGACCTAAGCCGAACACATATCTCGTATACTATTTTTCAAGTTCAAAGTCTTATTTGTCTACAAATAGCTACTCCGGAATATATAAACACGGCCGGATGTGTCTCTGACTGATAACCAGCTGTTTATGAACAAAGGTGTGTTTGACCCACAGGTAAAGCCACCGTCTCACGTTCTCATTATGACAGAGGCTCGCTTTCAGTAGAAAAAAGCGTATGGCTGTGAGTTTGACAATCAGGAGCCACCTGAGGCCGCGGGGAGGCCGGGCCGGGGGTCAGAGGGTGCCCTGGGGCAGACTGGGGCTCTCTCACCTCAGCCCTCACTGCACCCCACATCCCCCATCCATCCCCATCCTGTCTCCCGAACGTCCCACCGCCAAGATCATCCCCAGGTCATCAAAGTTCCCTCCCGTGAATGCCAGGGCACAGGAAAACGGAATCATTTACAGGGAAAACCAAGTTTTTCCAAAAGCATCTCCAAATAGATGGTTTTCCATTCATACCAGTGGCCGGGGCGCTGAGCCAACAAAGCAGAGCCACCTAACGCAGCCTCTCCTCCGCCAGACCGGGCCCTGGACCGCTGCTGCCCCCCGGTGGCTGCCAGGGGATTTGTGGAAGCATCTTAGAAGCTTGTGTCTCCCACCCGCCAGTTAGACCAGTGGTTCTCCACCTTCCTAAGGTGTGACCCTTGCATACAGCTCCTCATGGGGTGGTGACCCCCAACCACGAAATGTTGCTACTGTGATGCATCGTGCATTTTCCGAGGGTCTTAGGCGACCCCTGTGAAAGGGTCGTTCAACCCCCAAAGGGGTTGCGACCCACAGGTTGAGAACCGCTGAGTTAGAGGGGAGCTTGGGGAAGGCAGAGAGACTCTGTTTCCAGAACAGCAGGGTCTGTAAAAAGGAACGCGCACCGGTTTGTCCCCCCGTTTGGAGTGCACCTCAAGGTCAAGGGGATGCTGGGCGAAGCTGTAAGGCTGGCAAAGGCGGCCTCCAAGGATCGGACCTTCTCTCCTTCCCCTTCCTCTCTGTGCTGTCCTGGGCGCCCTGGTCTGCCTATCCGTCCTCCCTCTGATCGAAATCTGCTCAGAAAAACAAAAACCTGATGAAGCCCTTCACTCTCCGGTGAATCACCAGGCGACGCGGCCGGGGCTCTCCACGGTGAGAGCGTCAGCTTCACACCAGAGGGTCTCGGGTTCAATCCCCGGTCAGGGGCACGAACCTGGGTGGCAGGTGTGATACCCGGCCCCAGGCTGGGGCGCATGCTGGAGGCAACCGATTAATCTCTCTCCCTCTCTCTCTCTCTCTCCCTCTCCCCCCTCTCTCCCTCTCTCTCACATCTCTCTCTTTCTCTCTCTCTCCCTCTCCCTCTTTCTCTCTCCCTCTCTGCCTCTCTCTCTCTCCCCCTGCACCCCTCCCTCCTTTCCCCCTCTCTAAAAAATAAAATTAAAATTAAAAAACAGTGGGAAAATACCCTCAGGTGAGGAATAACGATTCTGATTCTGGCCACCGTGGCCCGGGCGGGTCCCAGGTGGGAGCGGTGTGTGGTGGGACCCGGGACTGGATGCAGCTCAAACTGGGCTCCTGTGGGGGCGGGTGGGCGGTCATAGAACGCCCCCTCCCGTCCATTAACCCCGGCTCCCAGGGCAGCACTGGCTGGGGTGCGGCCCAGCGGCCCCAGCACCATCAGGAGGCGGCTCCTGCCCTGTGGATGATGCAGAAAGGAAGAAAGAAAGAAAGAAAGAAAGAAAGAAAGAAAGAAAGAAAGAAAGAAAGAAAGAAAGAAAGAAAGAAAG
>PVJN01042557.1:0-18201 GCA_004026805.1 Lasiurus borealis | reverse complement strand
GAATCACCATAACAAAGAGAATCTAACGCAAATCTTTGCGCAGTGGTTACTAGATGTATTTATAAAGGGCGCAGTGACACACCTCCGTGGTCTCCAAGGTGCTAACAGACCGAAATAATAAACTCTTTGTTCCTGGAAACCAGGACATCTTCGGGAATCCTGGAGAAGGAATCACACACACACACACACACACACACACACACACACACACACACATCTCTGTGAGCAGATCAAGCCCAACTGTGTCCAAGCAGGATTAACTCAGATACTACTGGCTCCAGCCTAGACATTTAGCCCATTTTTGGTAAGCAGGTAGCCAAAGTGACCCAGATGGCTTCTTGGATAATTCTGTTTAGAGCAGAGGCTGTTGGAGTGGCTTGTTGCTGACCAACCATGAAGAAGGAGAGTTGTGCCGAGACCCGTTTGCCTCAGTGGATAGAGCATCGGCTTGAGGACTGAAAGGTCCCAGGTTCGATTCCAGTTGGGGGCATGTACCTTGCTTGAGGGCACATCTCCACTGTGGGGTGTGCAGGAGGCGGCTGATCGATGTCTCTCTCTCATCGATGTTTCTGACTTTCTATCTCTCTCCTTTCCTCTCTGCAAAAAATCAATTATATATATATATATATATATATATATATATATATATATATGTATATATATATATATATATATATGAGAGTTGTTCCTTCCATCTCCTCCATTCTTACCATTCATAAAGAAAGAAAGAAAGAAAGAAAAAATCCCTCCATATTGAGAAAGTAGACACATGGGAGAGAGAGGACTCGTGTCCTTTGCTGTGTTGAAGATAAGATTGGAGTTGGAGGACAGATGGTAATAAGGAGTCTGCCCACGTGGTACCGGAGTGGCGGTCACTTGCTGTCTTGGTGGCAAAGGGCCTCCAGGCTGGCCAGTGCCTCTGCTGGGAACCGAGAGCCTCCAGTTGCAGCTTCTGAAATGCGGAAACCGCCCTGTGGGAAGTGCTTTCTCTTCCTTTCCCCCGGGGGTGGGTCTCGGGGAGGAGCCTCTGGAAACCAGCACCTGCGACCCTTGACCCCCACACTTCCCCAAATCTATGTTGGGAGTGAGGTTGACGTCTGTGTCAGTTCTGGGGCTCAGGGAAGGGGTGTGGGAACAAACGCGAAGGAAGGAATGGCAACGCCTTGAGAACGACCTTTGTATCCAGAAGAATGACCTTTGTATCCAGAAGAATGACCTTTGTATCCAAAAGAATGACCTTTGTATCATAAGGTCTTACTGTAACTTTCACATGTGGACGGCGGCACAGGGAGATGAGGCAGCATTTCTGAGATTTCTGAGCTAGAACAAGCAGCACCCGGTGTAAGAAAAAAATGAAAAGTCCATACTCTCTTCTCCTTCATTACTCTGAAAAGCAGATGCAGAGAGAGCGGCTGAGATGCAAAGCCAACACAAATCACATTCTTTCCTGCATAAAAACCAGGCAATGCACCAACCCGTTTTGTCTGCGCTGTTTCTCTCTGTGGAGCAGCTCCCTTAGACAGAAGGTGGGGAGCAAAAACTTCCCCATCAGGGCACTGTATTCCTGAGCAAAACCCAAAATAAGACAGCTGATGAGTCATCCCTCCAATTACCAAACCGATAGGTCCCGGCTGGCTTACGTCTGTTGGGAGACACAGAAAACTTTTCTTTTTTAAAATATATTTTATTGATTTTTTTACAGAGAGAAAGGGAGAGAGATAGAGAGTTAGAAACACCGATGAGGGAGAAACATTGATCAGCTGCCTCCTGCACGCCCCACACCGGGGATGTGCCCGCAACCAAGGTACATGCCCCCGACCGGAATCGAACCCGGGACCTTTCAGTCCACAGACCGACGCTCTATCCGCTGAGCCAAACCGATTTTGGCGAAAACTTTTTTTTTTTAAATATATTTTTGTTGAGAGGAAGAGAGAGGGATAGAGAGAAACATCAATGAGAGAGAAACATCGATCAGCTGCCTCCTGCACACCCCCTACTGGGGATGTGCCTGCATCCAAGGTACACACCCTTGGTGGGAATCGAACCTGGGACCCTTGAGTCCGAAGGCTGATGCTCTATCCACTTGCCAAACCAGTTTCGGCCAGAAAACTCTTAAAACATGATCTCAGCCTCTAACAAATTTGTATTCCACCAGGGAACTGGATGTGTCAGTGCACTAATGAGCAACCCGTGATAGCGTATGGATGTAAGAAATACGCTCCACTCTCACTGTAATTGACGTTACGCTCATGAGGAGATTAATGAGAACTTCCGCTCACGTGAGAGTTCTCCGTTGGGTCTCCGTATTGACTTCAATGATCCTGATGAGGCCGGGTTCATCGCCACAGGGACGTTGGATGTCTCAGAGAGGCCCATTCTGCCTCTGTGACCCGAGGGGCCCCCCTATTGGCTACGCAGAAGTAGGGACTCCTCTTGTACCGCGCCTGCTTGTCCCAGTCCCACCCATCCCCTCCAGGAACCCAGAACAATGGCTTTTTATAGTTCCATCACTAGCAGATCCTGTGTCCTTCATCCTTTTGGGGTGGCCTCTGTCTGCAGCAGTGGTTCTCAACCTGTGGGTCATGACCCCTTTGGGGGTCGAACGACTCTTTCACAGGGTCGCCTAAGACCATTGGAAAATACAGATATTTACATCATGATGCATAACAGTAGCAAAATGTCATGGTTGGGGGTCACCACCACATGAGGCACTGTATGCAAGGGTCTCGGCCTTAGGAAGGTTGAGAACCACTGGTCTACAGGTACAATGAGTGTTGACTCAGGAACAGATAGGGACAACAGTTACTCTAAATCGATGAAGACAGTCACAAAATACTGCAAGGAGGGGTAGGCCTCATATTCACATGAGCAGGCAGCAGTGAGCTCGCAGTAGGTAGGCTAAGCCAGTGTCTCTGTGATAGATAGAGGTTTAGGGGTGCTAGGGAAAACCCACTGTCACCTGCCTCTGCAATGGCAGGCCGCAGTGAGCTCGCAGTAGGTAGAATAAGCCAGTGTCTCTGTGATAGAAGTTTAAGGGTGTCAGGGAAAATCCACTGTCACCTGCCTCTGTGCTATTACTTCTTAAGTTGCATAACCAAGGCCAGTTCTCTTGCCTGCAACTTTTGATGATGGGAATCCTACCATCTTAAAGCATACCCATCACATCAGAGAGCATCAGTTTAGCCTGTTGGATAAACTTTTTGGATATTATATACTGTATATATAATATACATTTGGTTGTTTTTAAAAATACATTTTGATTGATTTCAGAGAGGAAGGGGGAGGGATAGAGAGAGAGATAGAAACTCATTGTGTAGGAGAATCATTGATCAGTTGCCTCCTGCACCCCTCCCTGGGGATCCAGCCCACAACCCAGGCATGCGCCCTGACCGAGAATCAAACCGTGACCTCCAGGTTCCTAGGTTGACGCTCAACCACTGAGCCATGCCCACTGAGCCCATTTGGCTGTTTTTGTTTTAAGTAGTTCCCATATCTTTGCCGTAATTGATCTTTTTTCATATGTTGATTGCGTTTCCACTAGAGTCTTAATAATATTTACGGTCGTGTTTTGAAATTCCTGTGAGAATTCCAACCGTTCCACCATCTGTGAGTTTGCTTCTGTTGACTAGTCTCTTAAACTTAGATCATCTTCCTCTCGCTTTGGCTGTTTCGTAATTCTTGATTTGATAACAGAGATTGTGAGTTAAAGAACGGTACAGACAGAGGGAAATATTATTGCACCCCGAAACCAGTCAAGGTCTTGCATGGGCAGCTGATTCAGGTCAATCTGCTTGATTAGTTTCTCTGTCTCTGCGTGGCTGCGGATTTAGTAAGCCTGAGATCACCCCCTGGCTTCCATGCTTTGAAGGTAGGCAATGCCTGGGCACCAAAATTCTTTGCCCAGACCTTGCCAAGTTCACCCAGCTAGTCACTAACCGAAGTAAAGATTCAGGTCCTTTGCCTCCAAGTCTGCATCAGTTTCTTTGCAAATACAAGCGGAACTCGTGTTTTCAGCCCTGCCTTCCATAGTTGTCCTAAGTGACGCCACATATGTCTTGAAAGAAGGAAATTCTCGATGCCCTTTTTGAAGATGCTCAATACAAAATGCCATTCAGAGAAGCCTTGGAAAATATGTTTTTGAGATCTGCTTAATGTTGTATTTTTTTTAAGGTTTTCTCAGACCACATACACCCCACCCCTGCTAAGTCTGCAAACATGTAAAAACGGTAGGCTTGTTCTTATTACAAATGTGATTAATTCACTTTATGATGGTTTCCATCAGTAGGTGTCTTTCTGGTGTAAACCAGGCTGGGGAGTTACGGTCCGTTTACATGGACAGCTAGGACGGGTCAGAAGCCAAATGTTGCAGCTCATTTGTGCTATAAATCGGTTGAGTCGGTCCTTTAGCCACTGAACATCAGGTTTGGAAAGATTTGTGGGTAATATTTCCCCAAAGAAACGCTCACCCATATTTAGTTAAAGGCGAACGGGAGAGCGTGCAGCAGCAGGCGCGCTCCTGTGATCCTAGCAACCAGCCACCACCACAGAGCGCAGCCCGGACAGGGATGCTTCTGCATCTTCTCAGCCGGGACAAGGCACGTGGATGGTTAGACTTACGGGCCTGAAGACGTAATGAAATGCTCACCTTTGGAAAATCCGCCCTCTGCTCAGACAGAGGTCATTACCGGCGCAAACGGTATATGCAGAGCCACGTAGCCTTGAGTTTTCTGGACGTTTGTGCACGAAGTCATTAAAAGTGACTACTGTTGTCGAAACCGGTTTGGCTCAGTGGCTAGTGTCAGCCTGTGGACTGAAGGGTCCCGTGTTCGATTCCGGTCAAGGGCATGTACTTGGTTGCAGGCACATCCCCAGTGGGGGGCGTGCAGGAGGCAGCTGATCGATGTCTCTCTCTCATCGATGTTTCTGACTTTCTATTCCTCTCCCTTCCTCTCTGTAAAAAAAATCAAGAAAATATATTAAAAAAATAAAATAAATAAAAGTGACTACCATTACTGGAGGTAACTGATGCTATTCTTTATTGTCTCATTATTTTAAAAAATGTTTTTATTTCAGAGAGAGGAAGAGAGAGAGAGAGAGAGAAACATCAATGATAAGAGAAAATCATGGATCAGATGCCTCCCACATGCCCCCTGCTGGGCATGTGCTCTGACCTGGAATGGAACCAGTGACCTCTTGGTTCATGGAATGATATAACCAACTGAGCCACTCTGATCAGGCTCATTTTTTTTCTTTTGGTTATTTTTATTATGATCATTTTAAGGCAACTCAACTACTATGTTTTTAAAGAATCAAGAAATACCATTTGGAAGACAGATGTATTTAAAATTAAAGTTTTCTCCATTCTTAATTGCCAAAAAATTTATTTGAGAATTTAAACTTTTTAGAAAAGTACAGTTGCATAGAGAGGTAGAGAAAAATCTCTGGGGATTTGCCTATACCTCCAGGGTTAAGTTGAAAACACTGTTTTGGGTGAATTCTTAAAAACAGTGGAGCAGTTGATTGCAGGATAAATAATTTCCTAAGGTAATTTTAATTCTCTTGTTCACCAAATGCCACAGAATTATTGTTTAGGCGGTGCTCTGTGAGAAATGAAAGCTACATGAGGAGAAATCAAGGTCCATGGTTGTTGCTATCTATGGGGTAGCAATTTAGTAGCATGACGGGGTATATGAATATGCTAAGATTATTGGGCATTTTAGAAATGTGGCATCCTTGAATATATACATACACACACATATACACTGAGTGGCCAGATTATTATGATCTCTGAATGCATAATAATCTGGCCACTCAGTGTGTGTATGTGTGTGTGTGTGTGTGTGTGTGTGTGTGTGTGTGTGTGTATACATATCCTATCTAATAAAAGAGTAATATGCAAATTGACCATACCTCCACTACACCCACAGGCCATGCCCACCACCCATGTCCACCAGCCAGTCAGAGCGAGTATGAAAATTAACCCAACCAAGATGGCTATAGCCACAGAGAGAGCAGGAGGGAGGTTTGGGTTGCCCCTTGCAATGGAGGAATAATGGATGGAACTAGAGAGCATTATACTAAGTGAGATAAGTTAGGCAATGAAAGAAAAATACCACATAATCTTACTTATTTATGGAAAATAAAGAACATTATAACCTGATGAACAAAAAGATAGATGCAGAGGCAGTAAAGCATCAAATAGACTGTCAAATTATAGCAGGAAGGCTGAGGAGTGTTGGAGAGGGGAGGGGAAGAGATCAACTGAAGAACTTGTATGCATGCAAATAAGTACAACCAATGGACACAAGGCAATATGGGGGTGGGATGAGGGCATGCAACAGGGGATGGGGAGGCTGGGAGAAGTTCAATGGGAATAAAAGGAGATATATTTACTACTATTTGTAATACTTTAAACAATAAAAAAATAAATTTAAAAAAGAAAAGAAAAAGAGTAACATACCAATTGACTGTACCTTCCTGATGCCCACCAGCCAATCAGGAGTGAGTATGCAAATTAATGCAACAAAGCTGGTGGGTTAATTTGCATACACAGCTGCCTAGTGGTTAGGGGTGGGGTGGGATGCTTTCATAGTCACATTGTCGCTCTAGCCAGTTCAGGCCTCTTGGCACAGTGGGAAGGCAGAAAGGTGGCTCCAGCCAGAGCAAAGGCGGTGCCAGCAGCCAGGGGAAGGAAGGCCCATTCTTGCATGAACCTTCATGCGTCGGGCCTCTAGTACATATATAATCATATGTCTATATCTATATGTTTTTTTCTTGAGTGACAGCCTCATGTAACACAGTAGTCTTCTAAAACGGCCTTAATTCTTTCCATCACTATAAAACATTTTCTCATTAACATTTCCTTTTTCTTTTTAAGTGTTTATAAAACAGTGTATATTAATTTGGCAGGAAATAATTCAATAGGGATGTATTACACGTGCATTCTATGCTGATCACATGGCCAGAGGTGGTTTTGCCCGCAGGGAACTTACACGGTTACGGACATATGACTGACCAGTTTACTCCAGGAAACATCAGATCGTAATGGGATAAGAATTTTTGTGTGTTTCAAAGATGATGAGAAAAAAGTGGTGCAATGTTCCCATAACAGTGAGATTTGGAGAAATTACACTGAGGCCAGAGACTTGGGCTGTTCCCAAGAAATAATGGCTCCCAGAAGCTGCCCCCAAAGGGTCATTCTCCTTATTCAGAGTCAGACTAAGCGCTTCCCCCTTTAGTCACTCTATTAGGAGGGTTTGGGTCAGAGGAGGTCTTTGATAGCCCGCTCCCCGAGGGCATCTGGAAGGAGTCATTGTTTCACAGCCTTTCCAGGCACTGAGGTGATTAATTCCAGCTCCGACCGCGCGTCCATGCTTTTTCTGGAGGAGCTGGTGGGCACGCACTGCTGACTCACTCAGCCCTCACATCCCGTCCCCAATGGGACTTGGACCTGCCATTCAGGAAGACTGGTCCGTTCAGTGCCAGGCTGTAACCCCGAAACAAAGCCAAGTTAAACGTTGCTCAATCTCAAAACTTGGCTGTGAAAATGCCACCCTGCAAACAACAACTGCACCGTTTGTAAGAGGGCCATCAGTTCATTTCATCTGGTTTTGCCTTCTATGGACGGGAAGTTGGTATGAACAGAAAATTCATCTCTGCTTTCAACAGAATCCCAATAATGAAGCCACAACAGGAAAGCAACATTATCATTTTTATAAATCAGTATCATGGTTCACCTTACCATATAGACCTGATCACCAAAGCAGATTGAACCTTGATCTTCTCTAAAATAGAGCACAGCCAAAACCGGTTTGGCTCAGTGGATAGAGCATCGGCCTGTGGACTGAAGGGTCCCGGGTTTGATTCCAGTCAAGGGCATGTACCTTGGTTGCAGGCACATCCCCAGTGGGGGGCGTGCAGGAGGCGGCTGATTGATGTCTCTCTCTCATCAATGTTACTAACCCTCTATCCATCTCTCTTCCTTTCTGTGAAAAATCAATAAAATATATTAAAAAATAAAATAAAATAAAATAAAATAGAGCACAGAGAAATACACACCAAAATCCCCAAGACAGCAATTGCGAGGACAGGTTTCATAGACAGGATGGGATTTCAGAAGCTGACTAGTAAGTGGATCATGAGTTTTGTTGACTGCAGTATGGGTGGGGGGTGGGGTGGAGGGGGCAGACATGGCCATACTATGGAGCGCCCCAAAGCTAGACTTAAAGCAAATGCATTGAGTGTGTTTTGAGATGAAATATCAAGCAGCATAAAAGAGAACAGAAATGGAAGATTAGGAGAAGCAAGGTCAAAGGATTTAGAATGTTTTAATCTACCAATATTATAAAAATTATTAGAGATTTTATTTTATTTCCAGAATGAAGATTCTGGGGACTTCAGGTTGAATAATTAAGGTTGATTACTTCCAATTCACTTTCTATACTTAACAGAAAATGTATATCGATAGTCGGGTATGCGTACATTTAAAAAGAAAGCATAGAAAGTCAACTAAACTTCCCTTTCAATGCTAGGCATTGGAAAATGAATCCAAAGAATATATTGTTTTTAGTTTCTTGAAAAGATCCATAAACCCAAGCACTGTTTTGCAGCACCCATGGGAAAAATGCCTCCTCCTAGGTGTTCCTCAGCCTCCACACTGCCAGGCTCACGGTGTTCTTACTGGGCAACGCCGCCTCTGTTCTAAGAGCAAAAACCTGTTAGTTCTCTTCTAGATGAAAAAAAAATCCACACGTGTGGTCCAGTGGGTTTGCTTGAAAATTTCTATGGGAATCTGGAGGGAAAGTATGCTTAGTTATTTAATGAAACTATAAAGTTAAATGCATATTTTAACGGGAATGCGTGTTCTTGGAGATTAAGCATATTGATTCTATTCTCTTCACTGGTTTCTGCAACAATATGGCTTCTATCATATTCAAAAAGTGGACCAAGACTTGAATGCTTTTCCTGGTAGTGAGTTTTCTGCTGTTCTTGTCTGCCCCCTAGTGGTTGTAGAGCAAAGTTCAAGGACAAATTCCACTGATAAGAATTGGATGATTCATTGTTGAGAAACCACTATTATTACTTTTAAATTTAAGCCAACTCTCCGTGTAACATATTACAAAATTTAGAAATAAACTCCAGGTCAGCAACATAGACATTGGCATACACTGCTACAGTGCTAATACAAATAGTGTTGTAAGATGTGTGGCTTTAATTAAAAGTCTCCTATAAAAATAATTTATACATTGATGAAAATAACAACAGGGTAACAAATAAAAATAATTATAAAGTTTATTGTGCACTTACTGTGCTAAGTACTTCCCACATATTACCTTTTTATCTGCATAACAATACCATGTTACAGACAAGAAAACTCAGACTCCATGTGGTCTAACAACTTGATCAAGGTCAAATCTAAATAAAAATAGCTACCATTTCGGAAGCGATATTTTATTTACTAAGATTTTTTTTCAATTACAGTTTACATTCACTACCGTTTTGTATTGATTTCAGGTGTATAGCCTAGTGGCTAGATAATCATATACTTTAGAAAGTATTTCCCCTGTTACTTCCAGTCCCTACCTGGCACCGTGCCAAGTTATTACAGTGTTATTGACTGCATTTCCTATGCTCTGCTTTACATGCCTGTGAGCGTTTTGTGACTACAGATTTTTACTTAACTCCTCACCTTTTTACCCAGTCTCCAAGCCCGCTCTCCTCCAGCAAACAGCAGTCTGTTCTCTGTATCTATGAGTCTGTTTCTGTTTTGTTCATTTTACCCGTATTTTCCAGAGTATAAGACGACTGGGCATATAAGATGACCCCCGACTTTTCCAGTTAAAATATAGAGTTTGGGATATACCCGCTCTATAAGACGACACTCGGTGTATAAGATGACCCCCCACTTTTGAGAAGATTTTCCTGGGTTAAAAAGTCGTCTTAGCCGAGACCAGTTTGGCTCAGTGGGTAGAGCGTCGGCATGCAGACTGAAAGGTCCCAGGTTCGATTCTGGTCGGGGGCATGTACTTTGCTTGGGGGCACATCTCCAGTGTGGGGTGTGCAGGAGGCGGCTGATCGATGTCTCTCTCTCATCGATGTTTCTGACTTTTTCCCTTCCTCTCTGTGAAAAATCAATAAAATATATTTTAAAAAAAAGTCATCTTATATGCCAGAAAATACGGTATATTATTCTTTAGATTCTGCATGTAAGTGAAATCGTACAGTATGTGTCGTTCTCTGACTGACTTATTTCACTGAGTGTAATACCCTCTCGGTCCGTCCATGCTGTCACAAATGGTAAGATTTCATTCCTCTTGATGGCTGAGCAATATTCCATTGTGTACATGTACCACAGCTTTTCTATCCGCTCATCTATTGAGGGATCCTTGGGTTGCTTCCAAATCGTGGTTATTGCAAATAGCTCTCCAGAGAACACAGGCACTGTATTCTCTGGAATCAGGGTTTGGGGTTTATCTGGATATATGCCCCAGGGTTGGGATTGTGGGTCCTAATCTCCAAAGCACTTTGTAAATGCTGGGAACTCTTGGAGGCAATGCGCGTGCGAGTCAGGCAGGGTCAGTGCAGGAAGCAGCCACTGCTCGAGACGTGCAGGGAGGTGGCTAAGGCCCAACAGGGGCTCCGCGGCCAGTAAGACAGCTGAGGAGCACATGCTGACTCGGAATAACATGCTGTCTAGCTGCCTCAGGCAAAATACAGGACCGTGTCCACCTCAGGCCACCACGGTGGAGGGCGTGTACCACCCTAGGGAGCAAGAGCGAGCAGAGCCGCTGATGGAAGTGCGGAGGCAAAGAACGAAAACAACCGTCTACTCATTCCCTTCACGCGATTTGGAACCAAACATATGCAATGCAGAATCTATAAAGAGCGAGAACCCGCAATGCCAGGAACACTTTTCCACTCACTCGCAGGTCTTATGGGAGCACTGTGGTGGTTGCATGGATTAAAAGCATTTTTTTTTTGTTTTTTGCAAGGCTGGTTGAAAACATTGACCCTTGTCCTCATCCAAGAGTGTATCCCAAGCCCCAGGGGAAGCTTTTAAAAAACCCCTAAGCTAGCCCAAGACTGGTTTGGCTCAGTGAATAGAGCATCTGCCTGCAGACTGAAGGGTCCCAGGTTCGATTCTGGTCAAGGGCATGTACATTGGTTGTGGGCACGTCCCCCGTGGGGGGTGCGCAGGAGGGGCTGATTGATGTCTCTCTCTCATCGATGTTTCTAACTTTCTATCCCTCTCCCTTCCTCTCTTTGGAAAACCAATAAAATATATTAAAAAACAAACAAACAAACAACCCCCCCCCCCCCTAAGCGAATGCTGCCCTCCTGACAGGTGTGATTCCGTGCACCTGAGGATGGAGCGAGCCCAGCAGTGCGTGACTCTCTGCTCACCCTGCTGGTGAACATGACCTACAAGGGAGATGGTTCTGGATCTCCTCCCCAGAAAGTCACCGGGACACTCCGTTGTAAGCAGCAAGCGGAGGAAGGGTCTGTGCTGAGTCAGGCCAGTTTCCTGGATTAGAACGCGTTCAGGTGAATTTTAGGAGTTGGAGGTATAAAAGTGTCAGAATCGAGGACGTCACATTTTTAGGGAAATCCATTTTTGTCTTTTTGAAAGGCACTTTAGCAGTTTTTTTAAATTTTTTTTTTAAAGGAAATGTGTATAAAAGAGCAAAAGTGCCCTCAAGTGGCCAAGCTGTAAGTTGCATTTTGGTGAAAAGATTTATTTGAAAGAAGAGCAGGAAGGAGAGAATGGTGACGAGTCCAGCAGGTGAAATGCAGTGGAAACAGCAGGAATTTTCTCTTGGGCTTTTGAGATGCACGTGGCATAGACATGAAGGCGTCAGCAGCTGCCTCTACGAGTGGAGCACCCAGCAGAGGATTAGAATTCAGATCCGGGGCTGTGCCTTTGGCAGTCATAACCTAACCCGGTGTTATCTTAAGCCACGGGAATGACTGAGATGATCCAGTAAGAAGTTAGAAGAATGAAAGGACCTTGAGTCCAATCTGGGGAATTCTAACTCTCTGAGGTCGCCTGGGCGCAGAGACGTGAGATACAGTGAAAAGCAGAAGGGCATCGGATCGGGAAATGCAGGACAGAGCTTCAAAGAACGAGTGTCTGTGATGTGGAAGGCCTCGGAGTGTCAAGTAAGGCAAGAATGGAAGTGGGTCTGCAGACTTGGGCCACCTGGAAGTTTTGGAGACCCCGGCCAATGGCGTTTTAGCAGCGAAGAGCCAGGCTGGGATTGGCTGAACAACTGTGATGTCACATCATCAGAAAGGTCTGTCAAGTAGAAACTCTCAAGGATTGTGCTGACCGGGGAATTGGTGGACTATCACCCATTTCCTGCTCACCCCCCTCCTCGGGGAATATAATTTCGGAGGCAGCAGGCAGGAGAGGACACTGTCTCTGCGTTGTATGGGGGCGAGAGATGAGGAGATGAGGGGGAAAAAGCTGTTAATTTCCTCTGCTGCTTCAAATTATAGCTCCACGTCGACCACACTTTCTTCCATTGTGTCTGACCTCTTCTTCGTCAAACCGTCTTTTCATTCGTCACTGAAATGGTGAAGCCTCATCCTCCAGTCAAGTGGTTCTCAACCTGTGGGTCGCGACCCCTTTGGGGGTCGAACAACCCTTTCACAGGGGTCGCCTAAGACCATCGGAAAATGCAGATATTTACATCACGATGCATCACAGTAGCAAAATGTCATGGTTGGGTGTCACCACCACATGAGGAACTGTATGCAAGGGTCGCGGCCTTAGGAAGGTTGAGAACCACAGCTCCAGTTAGATGGGTCATTTCCATGCAGTGAGTGTCTTATTTTACAGTTGCGGGGGGGGATTTTATTCTTTTTCCCTTCAAGAGCCACCCGTGTCTCTCTCTGCTGAGCTGCAGGGCTCCGTGTTCCTGGGGTGTCCGGGGGTCTCTCCCATCTCCCGTGGCTCATCTTCCCTTCGCTCCCGGAAACGTCACTCACCCTTCAGCCCTCTTCTGCCATCCCGTGGCTTTTCCTCCTCAGGCGTGTTTGCAGAGCACACTCCAGTCTCCTGTTCTCTTCTGCCTGCGGAAAAGGAGCAGCTGGAAATGGCCTTTGCTCCCCACATTTGGTTGTAGATATTAACTGAGAGTCAGCATAGGCACTATTTATTAAAAATTAAAAAGTCCATCCGGTATCCCGTCGTCCATTTCTCTTCATTTGGCTGAGTTACTCCGATGACATATCCTGTCACATCACCAGGACTCCACCCCTTTCTTACCATAAAGCCACCGGGCTTCACTTCCTTTCCCATTTCTGGTATATTTTCATGGTCCAGATCTTGAATATTTTAAAGCATAGATCTAATTATTTTCCTTTTTATTCACCTACTGTGTACTCTTTCCTGTGTTTCATGGGTTGATACACTAACTGCCAATTTGATGGTATAGGGAGAGAGGGTCATTGGGAGGTAACGAGGTTTAGATGAAGCCATAAGGATGGGGCCCCAAGGTGGGATTAGTGCCCTAAGGCGAGCTGGCTCTTGCTTGCTTTTAGCCCTCCGAGGGCACAGAGAGAGGATGACAGTCTGCAACTCAGAAAGAATCTTGCCCCTTATCTGCAGCCTCCAGAGCTGTGAGAAAGTCAGTGTCGGTTGGATAAACCACCCAGCTGTTGGCATTTTGTTACGGATGCCTAAGCTGACTCAGCCACTGTCTCTGCAAAAAATGTCTACCCTAGATCGATTCCATCACCCGCTTTTCCCAGGCCCGCGGTGATTGAACTGCTGAGCGAATCTTGTCATTCCCCAGCGTCGGGGGACAGAATCTGTGCTCCTCTCAGCACTCTCTAGCAGCGTGGTTTTATTCCCGTTTAACCCACGATGCTCTTTCGCCCACCTGCGTGCGATTTCTAACGTAATGCAATTACCAACATGTGGATTTTAAAATAGAAAGGTTTGGAGAAAGTTCTCTCTGGGGAGGGACTGGCATCACCCATACGTAAAATCCAATCGGAGATTGCAGTGGTACTTCCTGTAAGAGAGCGTTAGCTCCGGTCTGTGAATCCTCTTGGTATAAAAACTGCCCAGCGCTGAGCGCACACACAAGGGCAGAGAGGCAGGCTCCGGGGTGGGGTGGGTCCAGAGCCATGGAGGACATCCTGAGTCTCCAGCATCTACTCACTAGTGTTGTTTTATCTCTCATTGAGACCATGGCCACTCTGTTCATTTAAGGCAGGTAATGAACATGAACTCTTTCGGGTAGCGAAGGACATTCCCTCATGAAGATGAGGTTGACACACTAACCCCCAATTTGATGGTATTGGGAGATGGGGTCTTTGGGAGGTAATGAGGTTTAGATGAGGTCATAAGGATGGGGCCCCAAGGTGGGATTAGTGCCCTAAGGAGAGCTGGCTCTTGCTTGCTTTTAGCCCTCTGAGGGCACAGAGAGAGGATGACAATCAGCAGCTCAGAAAGAATCTCCCCCCTTATCTGCAGCCTCCAGAGCTGTGAGAAAGTCGGTGCCGGTTGGATAAACCACCCAGCTGTTGGCATTTTGTTACGGAGGCCTAAGCTGACTCAGCCACTGTCTCTGCAAAAATGTCTACCCTAGATCGATTCCATCGCCCGCTTTTCCCAGGCCCGAGGTGATTGAACTGCTGAGCGAATCTTGTCATTCCCCAGCGTCGGGGGACACAGAATCTGTGCTCCTCTCAGCATTCTCTCGCAGCTTGGTTTTATTCTCATTTAACCCCCAATGCTCTTTCGCCCACCTGCGCGCAATTTCTAACGTAATGCAATTACCAACATGTGGATTTTAAAATAGAAAGGTTTTGAGAAAGTTCTCTCTGGGGAGGGACTGGCATCAACCATACGTAAAATCCAATCGGAGGTTGCAGTGGTACTTCCCGTAAGAGAGCGTTGGCTCTGGTCTGTGAATCCTCTTGCTATAAAAACTGCCCAGCGCTGAGCCCACACACAAGGGCAGAGAGGCAGGCTCCGGGGCGGGGTGGGTCCAGAGCCACGGAGGACATCCTGAGTCTCCAGCATCGACTCACCAGTGTTGTTTTATCCTCTGTGAGACCATGGCCACTGTCTTCCGTTTAAGGCAGGTAATGGACATGAACTCTTTCAGGTAGCAAAGGACATTCCCTAGTGAAGATGAGGTTGACACACTAACCCCCAATTTGATGGTATTGGGAGATAGGGTCTTTGGGAGGTAATGAGGTTTAGATGAGGTCATAAGGATGGGGCCCCAAGGTGGGATTAGTGCCCTAAGCGGAGCTGGCTCTTGCTTGCTTTTAGCCCTCTGAGGGGTGAGGTGAGTGATGGTAATGGATGCCACAGCATTCTCTGAGTCGCCAGCCCCAATAAATGGGACGTGACGTAACAGCTTCTGTGATGGCCGGAGTCACAGGCTGGATCCTCAGCCAGGAATTCAGTCATTTCTGCGAGGGCCAGCGCTCTCCCGGCTGTTTGGTTTTCATGAATATTCCAGCGAGTGTCCTGGGGCCTAGAATTCCCATGACTAGTTTAGGGCGCTTGTGTAAGGAATAGAAGAGGTTAGAATACAGTGGTACCTCGAGATACGAGTGTCCTAACATATGAGATTTTTGAGACATGAGCCGTCCAGCGAGCAATTTTTGCTTTGAAATATGAGCAACAGTTGAGATAGGAGTAATCACAGGATCAGCCGGCTGCACACGACCCACCCGTTTACCGGGACTCGAGCATCTCATAGTTTCCCACGCCTCAAGGTTACGGAATGAATTAAACTTATATCTCGAGGTACCACTGTATTTTGGCTAAATGTATTCTCCTTGCCAAAACTCGCATTCTAACTTGTGTAATGAGGTGATGGGCTTAATTCGTATCTTTTGAGAGTTGCTTTCCTTTACACTTTTAGATTTCAGTAGATTAATACTGATGAAACTGCATTGAGGGTGAAGCATAATGCCAGTTTCCAATAAGATCAATCAACCTGGTCCGGCCGGTGTGGCTCAGTGGTTGACCTATGCATCAGGAGGTCACCAGTTTAATTCCTGGTCAGGGCACATGCCCGAATTGCAGGCTTGATCCCCAGTTTTGTTTTTTTTTGGAGGGGGTGAGAGGCATGCAGTAGGCAGCCAATTGATGTTGATGTTTCTCTCTCATTCATGTTTCTACATCTCTCTCCTCCCCTCTCTCTCTGAGAAATCAATAAGAACATAAAAAAGATAAAAACCCTTTAGTAAGAAGATAATGCAGTTTTAAAACGGAAGTGCAATCATCCACTGTTTAAATTATGTTCTCATTAAAATGATAATAGCAACAATAACCAGTTCTTACCTAGTGCTTCTCATCAGCTGAACCTCTAAGTGCCGTCCTTATGATAATTCATTTAATTTCACAAGCACTCCATGAGGTAGATCCAATTAACACCTCTTTTTTATAGGCGAGGAAACTGAGGTCCGGAGAATTTCAGACACCCCCAAGATCCCAGAGCTATTTCTGGGGTAGAGCTGAGATTGTGCCAGTGTCCTTGAGTCCATACTCTTCATTCACCATCTGAAAAACACCTCTCGAAAATGTATCATTCAAGTTAGGACTACAGTGGTACCTTGAGATACGAGTTTAATTTGTTCCGTAACCTTGAGGCGTGGGAAACTATGAGCCGCTCAAGTCGCGGTAAACTGGTGGGTCGTGTGCAGCCGGCCGATCCGCGCGATTACTCCTATCTCAAATGTTGCTCGTATTTCAAAGCAAAAATTGTTTGCTCGACGGCTCGTATCTCAAAAATCTTGTATGTTAGGGCACTCGTATCTCGAGGTACCACTGTATTTGTGTTTGCCGATCAACTGTGTGCTCATGTAGAGGGAAATCTGGGAAAGATCCACGTCCTTTCTGAAAAGAGCTCTTAGCATGGACATCCGGCGATATTGAACCCTGTTGATCAATGCTCAATGGAAGGTGCCGATGGCCTAGTGGTTTGTGAGGCTGCAAAGCACAGGGATGCCTTCCTTAGGTGATGGCATGCAGAGGAGCTTCCTGATTAAGGAAGGACAGGAACTCGCCTGAAAAGCCGCATTTTCAGGCCGCCATTCAGATAAAACCACCCTTTAACCATCGTCATGCCCCTGGGGATGTGGAACTTTGCTCAGCATTCAGCGTGTCCTCTCCCGTAGTCTCCAGAAAGATGACGTCATCATCTCCCCCACCCAGCGTTGCGAGTTTATGTCCCATCCATCTCGGTTTCACCTGCTTTTATTTCTGCTGCTGCGTACGGACCCGTCTTTGCATGTTTCACAGTCAGACTCCCCAAGAGGGAGTATTTGCTTTGGTTGAATTGTCACCATCCAGTGTGAGGGCATTTCTTCTGAGCAGATTGTGTGACGGTCACCTCGGGGTGGCTGCCTTAGGGTCCAGCATCCACCCCTCCTCCAAACAGCTGGGCCCAAGATTGACAGCTGATGCATATGGAATTCCTAGGTTGATTCCTTCAGACGAGAACTAAAGACCGTCAACATGTTATGTCCAAATCATACCTCCATATTCCCCCTCCCTCTCCTCAATCATGTAAACCCCAGTCGGCCTAAAACTCTTAGTTAAGCTTGAGCCCATTAACTTTTTATTTGGAAGAAATGAAAGTAGCATTTTCTAAACATACAAGTAAAGCCAATTTAATAGCTAAGTATTAGGTTTGAAGCCATAGCATGCCATTCGTATACACTGAAATATGCACTTCTTTTAATACAGAAGCTTAAAAGTTGACCACAGTTTAAGAACTAGAGGTTTAATACGGAAGTGAATTCTTTCAAACAAGCCGGTGTTTGTTCCATTGCCACTGGTTTCTTTTTATTCGCTTCCTAATAAAAAAAGCAATCACTCTATAATTTCTAGGCATAACGTGCCTTTCAAACTTTAAAGATTGTCGGCGCAAGTGCTAAGATAGGAAACATAAAGGATTCGGGTGCTTCGGGTGACTGTGTGTCCTCTGCATGCTGTCACTGTGACAGAGATGGCATGGCCTTGATGGGTATTCATGTAAGCTGTCCTCACTAATGCGGATTCTGTTGTTGTTATTGTTAACCCTCAGCTGAGGACATTGTCCATTGATTCTTAGAAAGAGTGGGAATGAGGTGCAGAGACAGAGAAACATCCATGTAAGAATGTAAGAGAGACACATCGACTGGTTACCCCTCGTATTTGCCCCCCAAAGCTGGGGATCAAGCCTG
>PVJN01042556.1:0-17994 GCA_004026805.1 Lasiurus borealis | reverse complement strand
GTGTGTGTGTGTGTGTGTGTGTGTGAGAGAGAGAGAGATTTCTGGCTGCTACTTCCCAGTCATTTTCATGAGGATGTCAGAAAATCATGAAGACTGGTATATGAAAATTATGGTATTTGCATATCAACCATCATAAAAATATTTAATTTCAATTCTGTTAAGAAATGTACTTTTGGGAGGCAGTATATATCCTATCCTATATGATAAAAGTCTAATATGCAAATCAGTCGAATGGCAGAATGACCGGTTGCTGTGATGTGCACTGACCACCAGGGGCAGATGCTCAGCGCAGGAACTGGTGCCAGTGTGTGCCCACAGGGGACTGCTGCTCAGCTAGAAGCCTGGCTCCCTGCTGGCAAGCACAGTGGTGGTGGCGGGGGCCTCTCCCCCATCCACGGAGGCGCTAAGGAGCCGCGAGCGAGCAGTAAGGAGCAGCGTGGAGGCGGGTGGTAAGGAGCGAGGTCCTGGACTGTGAGAGGGATGTCTGACTGCCGGCTTAGGCAGACATCCCTGAGGAGTCCCGGATTGTGAGAGGGCGCAGGCCAAGGTGAAGGACTCACCCCAGTGCACAAATTTTGTAAACCGGGCCTCTAGTATACACACACACACACACACACACACACACACACACACACGTGTATACTGTATACACACACAGTATACATACACACACACATATGTACGTATACACACACACACACACACATGTAGTGAACACCTTTCACGTACCATGTGGTTCAGGGTTCAGGTCCAGGGTTCGGGCTCTGGAGGAGGCCTCACACAAATGAAAGAGACTAGAAAGTATAAATTTGGAGATATTGGGGGCCAGGTGGGAGCCCAACTCAAGGGGAAAGACTCTGCCTTGCTCCGGCCTAGGAATCTCTTTTATTAAGACTATGGGATCCACCTATAGCCCTAGGCAGGCAATTCCGGTATTAGCCAGTCAGCAAGGATTTACATAAGATTAAAAGGTGGAGGTTGCCAAAACCGGTTTGGCTCAGTAGATAGAGCGGTTTGGCTTGGTGGATAGAGCGTCAGCCTGTGGACTGAAAGGTCCCAGGTTTGATTCTGGTCAAGGGCATATACCTTGGTTGTGGGCACATCCCCAGTAGGGGGCATGCAGGAGGCAGCTGACCGATGTTTCTCATCAATGTTTCTAACCCTCTATCCCTCTCTCTCCCTTCCTCTCTGTGAAAAATCAATAAAATATATATAAAAAAAAAAAAGTGGAGGTTTAGCTCTCATTGTCTCAACTAGACAGTGGGTGGTTGGCTCTGACCTTTCAGAGCTTCAAGGTTGACCAGCCTTCTGGGGTCCTTGTCCACCCCTCTCTGCTAGTGAAGGCAAAGGGCAGCTTCCAACACATATATATATATTCATACACACACACACACACAGTATATTCCAATTAGGACAGTTGGGGAATGGTGATGATTTTGTATAGAAATATTTTGCCAAGTATATGTCAGTGTTGGTTAGTTACTAAGAAAGAATCCTCACTCCGGCTGGGCTGATTGGAGCATTGGCCCATACTCCAAAAGGTTGAGGTCTGATTCCCTCCCGGTCGGGACACATGGGAGGCAACCAATTGATGTTTTCTTTCACATCAGTGTTTCTCTCCTTTCCTCTCTCTCTCAAATCAATAAAAAAACACATATCCTGGGGTGAGGATTAAAAAAATCCTACTTGAAATGGTATTAAATTCAGAAATCACTGCCTCCCAACTACTAAATAAGTTAAATGAACTCCTCTGCGAGGCACTATTTCAGCATTTTGGCCAACATGTAGCTAAAGTGTGGAAGCGACCTTTCTTTAAAAAACGGTATAATTCACAATTTACACAAAGTTAGCAAAGACTCAGGCATTCGTCTTGGTGAATCGTGCCCTTGGGGCGGAACGGTCGTCCTTACTGTTTCCGTGGTCGTACCTGCAGGTTCTCTTCTGTGGTCACCCAGTGGCCTCCGACACCCAGCAGCGTGAGGATGTCGTGCTTATGTGGCAGCACCTGTAGTTTCCCCGCTGGTTCGTCGTCGTCACTGTACAGCCTCACTTACAGGGGAAATGTTTAAAAAAGAGAGTAGAGGGATACTTATTTTAGTCATCTGATAAAAATGTGTTCTGCAAACAAGTTCTTACTTTTTAATGTAGGACTGAGGAAGCATAGTTTTAAGAAAAAGTCAACACAATGTATTCAGACACCTAAAAAATACACCTTTGCATTAAAACTGGTCATAAACTTCAGATTTAATTATAAGTGAAGTAACTAAAGATAAAAGTGTTTGTCAGCCCTGGCTGGTTTGGCTCAGTAGATGAGAGCACTGGCCCTTGAACAGAGGGAGGGTGGAGCGTTTGATTCTGGTCAAGGGTGCACACTCCAGTTGCAGACTCACAACCAGGTGTGTCTCTCACTCAGTGTTTCTCTCTCTGTGTCTCTCCCCCTCCCTTCTCTCTCTAAAAATCAATGGAAAAAGATCCCTATGTGGGGATTGACAAACAACAACAAAAAGTAAAACAGCTACAAAGGAAGTCTTTTTCATTTGAGAACCAGCAAGGTGAAGCAACATGTCACTAAGCCTGACAGTTTTAACCATTGCATGATACTCGGGGAACAGTTGACCTCTGTTTAAGGAATGCATAGAGCAAGATGGTCAGACTTGGACATAATTACTGAAATGTCAACTTGAAAAGCTAATGAGGTATACATTCGCTTCCACTGACAGGCTTTTTTGTAGTTAATTTAAAATCCTGAAAAAAATAAAATAAAATCCTGAAGTTGTGGCAAAAAGAAACACATACAATGACCACACGTAGCTGTGTTCACTTGTATTTCTCTCGGAAGAGGATAAAGTCTAACGAAATGTAAGCAGAATGAATGCCTTTGCAGACTGTAAGACCTGTCCTTCAGGGGAGAAGCACCCCCTAACTGTACACGTTAGGTGCTGAACAACCAAGTGCAAGGAGGGTGAAAGTGGGACAGAATTCTCTGTTTTCCAAACAGGGACGTACGTCACCCATCAGGAGAAGGCCGCATGTAGCAAAAGTGACTGCAGAAGCAGCTGGTGAGACTAAACTAAGGTGTAACATGTGAGACTGTGGGAGAGATCATGTTTGTAGATTCCTGTAGGGATACTTCGACTCCAGTGCCTATACTTTATTATTTACTTATTTTTTCAGTGCCTGTACTTTAAAAGGCAAGCATGCTCCCTCTTCCAGACAGAGTTTACAATGGGATGAAAAGAAGTGCCAATTTGAATATGAAAGTTTAAAAGAAACCCAAAACTAAACAGCAATTAAAAAAAAATGTTTAAAACTATTTCCTGGGAAAAATACGCATTTTAAAAATATAAACTTTTTTATTGATTTCAGAGAGGAAGGGAGAAGGAGAAGATGCAAACATCAATGATGAAAGAGAATCATTGATTAGCTGCCTTCTGCACATCCCAAACTGCAACTTGGGTACATGCCCTTGACCAGAACTGAACCTGGAACCCTTCAGTCTGCAGGCCAGTGCTCTATCCACTGAGCCAAATCAGCTAAGGTCTTTTGTTTTCCTAAAACTCAGCCATCACACTAAAACTATACAGACTACTGACTGAGCCCAGCACCCACCTCCAGCATCCAGGACAATGTCCACGCCCAGGCCACCTGTTTCTTCCAAGCAGCTTTCAGCAACGGGGGCTTTCCCGCCGGACACATCGATCACTCGGGCTGTAAGGGACAGGAAGTCGGCAATGGAATGCTCTGTATGTGGCCAGCACAGTCAGAGGAAAAGAGCAAAATCTGTTCTCTGAAGGGAATTAACTGGTTCAAACAATTACTGAGTCCGATTATACCTTTTTCTCCTCTAACCTGATATTGGTAGGGATCAATTTAAATGAAGGGACTGGCATATTCAATAAAATGAAATATAAGCACTTTGTGGCTAGCGTGTCCCAAGCCTAGTCTATTTACACAGGAGACTCTTCTCTGTGCCTGAGAATATATTGCCAGAACTGAGAACCTACAAAACCAGAGATACATATACATTAAGACATGGACTGAAAGATTAAGTCATTTTTAAGCGTGTTTAGATTTAATAGAGTTTAGAGCTAAAAAGTACAAAAATCTATTTGGGTGATTGATACTCCTCTATTAGAGGTTGGCTAATCTTCCTCAATCATAGAAATCCCCGAACCTCCCCAGTTAGCCAGAGGGTTGTTGAGGACTTAGTGATGTTATCCATGCCAACCCCCAACAACCATTGCTTTCCTCCTGCCTGCCTGCCCCTCAGTTACACTCCGCTCCTCCTTCCTCTTCATCTGCTAAACTCCAATGTTCATCCTGTAACTCCAAACTATGAAATTCCATTCCTCTTTCTCCTTTCCTTTTTCAGTCTATTTCCTTTCTCTAGTTGCTGTCCAGATATGTTCACTCTTTTCAAGAGCTGAGTCTCCTCCATGTCCTATTCATCATAAACTATATCTGATGTGTGCTTCTAAGTGGCCATCTCTTTTCGAGAATATCACAGACAATTTTAGAGGTAAACCACTGGGTAAGATAGGCTGAGAAACATACCACTGATTGATTGACTAAAACCAAAGAGGCACCAGATATTTCTAAATTGTTTCAAAGTTCACCTCATTTTAACTTGGCTAAGTTGATAACAATGGGATAAAGAAAAAAGTATTAAAAAATGTAGGTTTAAAAAACAATAATTCATTAAAACTATTAAGTAAGCTTAGACTTAGCACAAATACTAAGTGCATTTTAAAAGGTGCTATGCCTTCAACACGTTGTTTTAAAGTCTCTGTTGAGTAGGTTTACCCACCGAGAGCAGGCCGGAGTCCTTCAAGGTACTGCTTGTCTTCCAGGCTTGCCGCTGTGGAAATCACTTTGGCTCCCCTGTGGTGTGCTAGCTGAATGGCTATTGTCCCCAGCGCCTGTGGGAAACACAGAGGCGGCTCTCAGACACAGGGCAGAGGCCACCTCTAACTATTTTATAGGCTGTTCAATGGAGTGTCAGACGTTAGTGGGACGTTAGTCTATTTTTAAATGTTACCTGACAGCAAAGGAAAAAAAATACGGACAAGTTTAGTGGGATTCACATCTGGTTGACTTTCTTCCTCCAACGGGGTGCAGAGAGCTGCGTGGGTCACACGCTCTCAGAGTCTAACCAGAGCAAATGCTTTCAGGGACGGAGCTGAGCTGGAGAGCAGCCGTGGAGGGAGAAAGGGCTGTAAGGGACTTAGGCAGGTCCAGCGACCCCCTGGGGAGACCAAGGCACTTCAGCCGCTCCGTCCTTTCTGGTGCCGACTGTGGGCAAGTTCCAGGAAGTCCCGCTGTCCCGACGTTAACACAGGCTGAAGCCCCTGCTGGAGCAGTTCTGCCTTTTCCAAAGCAAAGCATCTCAGCAACAGCCAGACAGACACTGTGAAATCACCCAGGTTGTGTAACATGTTTAGAACATATATGTGTACATATAGTTTTAATCCTCACTTGAAGGATACATTTTTATTGATTTTAGAGAAAGAGAGGGAGAAGAGAGAGGGAAGGAGGAAGGAAGAGAGAGAGAGAGAAACATGGATGTGAGGAATATCCAGCAGTTGCCTTCTGTACGCCCCTGACTAGGGATCGAACCTGAAATCTAGGTATGTGCTCTAACCAGGAATTGAACCCACAACATTTCAGTGTATGAGATAATGTTCCAACCAGCTGAGCCACCCAGCCAGGGCAGATTATAATATACTAGAGG
Organism: Lasiurus borealis; assembly: GCA_004026805.1. NCBI lineage: Eukaryota > Metazoa > Chordata > Mammalia > Chiroptera > Vespertilionidae > Lasiurus > Lasiurus borealis. The sequence goes on along the minus strand of PVJN01042556.1, from coordinate 12,263 downwards.
CCCAGTGCACGAAATTTGTGCATGAGGGGTGTCCCTCAGCCCTGCCTGCACCCTCTTCAATCTGGGACCCCTCCAGGGAGGTCCGACTGCTAGTTTAGGCCTGATCCCACCGGGCAGTCAGACATCTCTCTCACAATCTATGACTGCTGGCTCCGAACCACTTGCCTGCTTGCCTGCCTGATTGCCCCTAACTGCTTCTGCCTGCCAGCCTGATCTCCCCCTAACCACTCCCCTGCCAGTCTGATTGACGCTTAACTGCTCCTCTGCTGGCCCAATTGCCCCTAATTGCCCTCCTTAACTGCCCTCCCCTGCTGGTCTTGTCATCCTTAACTGTTCTCCCCTGCAGGCCTGGTTGCTCCCAACTGCCCTCCCCTGCAGGCCTGGTCTCCCCCAAATGCCCTCTCCTGCTGGCCTGGTCATCCCTAACTACTCTCTCCTGCAGGCCTGGTCTCCTTCAACTGCCCTCCTCTGCAGGCCTGATTGCCCCCAACTGCCCTCCCTTATGGCCTGGTCCTTACTAACTGCCCTCCCCTGCTGTCCTGATTGCCCATAACTTCCCTCCCCTGCTGGCCATCTTTGACCACATGGGGGTGGCCATCTTGTGTGTTGGAGTGATGGTTATTTTGCATATTACCTCTTTATTATATAGGATTTTTATGTATTTGCTTTTAGTGTAGAATTATTTTTTGATGATGCTTGTAAAATGTTTAAATTAACACATATCTGCATCTATAAATGCAGCACCTTGTTAACATAAGTGTAAGTGTGAGGGATAGGATATGAAGTTGGTAGGGAGTTCTGAGGTGTGACTTCCAAGACTGCATGAGCTATTCAGGCTTTGTGTAACTGGCATGAAAACATCAGTTTGCCTTTGTAATTACTGGCACATTCAAAGTAAGAAACGCATCAAGTCTAACTTTTATCTCTTATGGATAAAAGCTGCTTATTTTCACAAAATAGGAATTTGGTAAAAAATATAAAAACCAGTGAGTCAGCTACTGGCAGACTTGAATTAGTGACGGCCGGCCCGTGCCCTAAGTCTGCTGTGCTTTGGCCTGTTTCTGGACAAACTGTTAGCACCTACACTTGCTCCGTCCATGATCAGCACCCACTTGCCGGGGGAGAGCCGAGAAAGGTAATGCAGGGCTGTGTAGGCACGCACTCCGTCCCGAACGGTCCCAGCGGCTTCTGTCCACGACACCTTTTCCGGCTTGTGCACTATCAGAACAGGAAACAGGCCGTTAACAAGTCCCGGTGTTACCTGCGACCTCACCACACCCGCCCAGAGGGGGTTAGGTAGAGTGAGGAAGGCTGCTTGCACCGGGAAAGGCATTGAAACAGCAAAACATACTGAGCTGACGAGCATGGGATAGTCAGCTGCTGCCAGTCCTGAGCTGCCAATCTCCCCGGGCTGTGGCATCAGTACCTTTCCGCCGTCAAGTGGGCGTGGAGGTTTCTCCTCTGAGTTTAATTTCTCTCCCCAGAACTGCTGCAGCTGAGCCTCTGTCCCTGTTTGTGGGCCATTTGTTTTATCAGCTTTGCTTTGTATTGTCTTTTTCTTATTGACCATAGGAATTTTTTATGCATTCTAAATGATTTATTTATGCATTATAAATGTTATTCTCAACTTGATGACTTCTCTTTTCAATCTTCTTACGTGTCTTTGAAAAATAGAAACGTATCAGAATGATCTTTTAAAAACATAAATAACATCCTAACGCTTCTCTGCTTAAAAGTCATCAATGGCTTTCCACTGCATTGGGAACAAAATGCAAACTTCTAATCCAATTTATTTTTAATGTAAAAAATGTTAAATTTATTGATTTTGAGAGAGAGGCAGCAACATGGACTTGTTATCCCACTCATTTTTGCATTCCTTGGTTGATTCTTGTATGTGTCCTGACCAGGGGATCGAACCTGCAACCTCTGCATTGGTTAGGACACCACCCTGCCCAGGTGAGCTACCCTGACACAGAGCGCTATTGAGCTGACCATCAAGCTGCTCCTCGTGTTCCATTATTTACTTTGTTTTGTCTTTATTTTGTATACTAAATGTGATCTTTACACAGTGCAGTCAATCCTTTCTCACTTTACCTGAAAACCAATTTTATACACTGTTCAGAGTCTCTACCAGCTCTTTCAATTTTTTCCCTGTAATGGCACAGTCCTCATTGCTTTTGCCAACAACTAGTGCCATCTAGCGGGGAAGCGAACATGCAAGTAGACTAGTACATGTTGAAAATGTTACAACAGACATGCAAGGCATTAAAACAGCAAAACGTAAGCTAATTAGCATGTAATTAATCATGTGCTACCTAACCGTGTTTGTCACCAATGGTCCCATGTATGAGAGTAGGATCACATATAATCACATAACATTATAACGGAGCTGAAAAATTCCCATTGCGTGGTGACCTCTCACAAAACCCGTTCCTCACGTTTGTGGTGACGCTGGAGTAAACAAACCTGGGACACTGCCAGTTACAAAAAAGTACACACAGCCCTGGCCGGATGCTTAGTGGTTAGAGTCCTGACACACGGACCAGAGGGTCTCAGGTTCGATTCCCAGTCAAGGGCATATACCTCAGTTTGATTTTTGGCCCCAGTAGGGGGTTCGTGTGGGAGGTAACCAATTGATGGGACTCTCTCACATTGATGTCTCTCTTTCTCTACCTCTCTAAAAATCAATGGAAAAAATATCCTCACATGAGGATTAAGGAAAATGCAGTGATGGCTGAATAACTCTCTCACTATATTAAAAGCCACAGCCTCCTGCACTTTAAACGGTGCGGTCTATGGAACGCGGTGTGAATCTGGCTGAAGGGATGGGTGTGCATCCTCTGAGCCAGGTTTTGACAGACGCAGATTCCTGCTCTGCATTAAGCTCCAAAAGCTAGAGAAAGAGTGCAGCACGCTCACTGTGCACAGCGCACCGCACCGGACAATGACAAGCAACTATGTCACTGGCTTAGGCATCTGCCATTTTTTACTGTATTTTAGAGTGTTGGCTGTAAAGTAGTCTGCTGTGCATACTGCGACAGCCTCAGACACCTCGTGCTGACATGTCTCTGACGGCAGCATTGTATCTTGTGCCTGATGTCACGTCATGTTTTATAAGGTGATGTACAGGCTTGTAGCCCAGAACAGTGGCTGCACCCAGCCCAGGTGTGGAGAAGGCTAGGTGTGTAAGAACCTCTAGGTGTGTAAGAGCCTCTAGGATGTTCACGTGGCAGTGAACTTGCCTATTGCCTCATTTCTCGGGCGGTATCCCCGTTAAGTGGTGCATGGCTATAATTTATCTGAGACCATGTTGCTAACAGCTTACATGTCAGGCATTCGGATACAGAGGGCGGATGTACAGACAGGCCAACGTGGGAGCACCGAGGTCCCTCTAATAATGCCTGTTTAATTTGCATACAACTTACTAATATGGAATTTGGGGGAACACGTTCCATCTTAATGACTGGGATTACCATTTTCATTAAAAATTAAACAAGTGGTCCTTAAAAAATGCTAGCAGTAATGAAATTACATTTGAGATCACATGGAATTGCATTGTTAGGTAATGCAGAATTATTTCCTAATGCTTTTGTACCACCTTACACTTTTTGGTGCCTAAGAGGTCTCCTTGCTGCACATCCTTGCTGACCTTGGAACGGTCAATTTCTGTAACACTGTCGATCCTGTGGGTACATGACATCTCTAAGTGGTTTTAATTCGCTTTTCCCTGATTGCTGAGGAGATGCCGTGACTTTTCATGATGTGCTCTTGGCCGAAATTGAACCCAGGACCCTTCAGGCCGCAGGCTGACGCTATCCACTGAGCCAAGCCGGCTAGGACATGATATACACTTTATGATAAAAAATTATAAAGACCAGGGGCCAGTTACTTGCTGTGTACATCACGACAGACACAAAGAAAGGACAGTGTTACCGCACGCCAGCGGCGGGCGCCCAGCCTGAAGCCACGTACCCAGGTAGTGCTCGTGCACGCGCACAGCTTCACAGAGCCCGGGGTCCTCCGAGTCCAGGGGGAGGATTCCTGCAAGGCAAGCCGTGACACTGAGGGGACGTCTCCCAGGAGCGGCCTCCTGACTGGCGAGGCCAGTGAGTTCGGGGAGACGCCCGATCAGCAGGCGGGGAAGAGGAAGGCCTCAGGATGGGGAGGGACGGGGATCCGGGCTTTCCGGACACGAACATGCCATCACCTGAGCTGTCTCTTCCTTCCCTGTCTCCTTCCCTGTCACCTTGAGGCTGGGGAAGACGGTGGCTAATCTACGTCAGGCGTTCAGTGCTGGGGCACTGAGGGTCCTCATAATATGGTCCCTGATGCCCAGCTGCCCCCACAGCTGCTGTGGGACAGCGGTCACCAGCCGTGGAGCCTGAGGCCCGAAAGGTTGGAGACCGCTGGTATGGAAGATGCCTCAGCGCGCCCAATGAAACCCACTTCCACTTAGCTTGTCTGGGGTTATTGGGGTCTCTTACAAAGAGAATGTTGAGTAATAAATGTCACTGACATCTTGGCCAGATAAAGAAGATAAGACAGAAAAACTAATTCTTCAAGAAAATACATGTTGCTGCAACCGGTTTGGCTCAGTGGATAGAGCGTCGGCCTGCGGACTGAAGGATCCCAGGTTCGATTCCGGTCAAGGGCATGTACCTTGGTTGCAGGCACATCCCCAATAGGAAACGTACAGGAGGCAGCTGATCGATGTTTCTCTCTCATTGATGTTTCTAACTCTATCCCTCTCCCTTCCTCTCTGTAAAAAAATCAAAATATATATATATACATAAAAAGAAAATACATGTCAAAGGCAGTATCGTAAGGAGCTAACAAAAACACTCTGACAAATCTATTCTTAAAGCCTCAAAGCATGCCAGAAAGTTAACCATTTTCTAAGTTTACATGAATATCTTTCTATGAATATTTTCTTTGGAGAAATGGTAATTTTAAAGACAAGCACTAAAGTCATACTTTATGTCTGTGTGATGGTCTAGGATAGTGGTCGGCAAACTCATTAGTCAACAGAGCCTAATTTTTTTTGAGAGCCAAATTTTTTAAACTTAAACTTCTTCTAACACCACTTCTTCAAAACAGACTCGCCCAGGCCGTGGTATCTTGTGGAAGAGCCACAATCAAGGGGCCAAAGGGCCACATGTGGCTCGTGAGCCATAGTTTGCTGACCACAGGTCTCAGATATATGTAAAGTAAGTGTGTGTGTGTGTATGTATGCAAAATAGTATTAACTATGGGTTTAAAAAATAGAGTAAATGAAACGTTACCAGTACATTCTAGTTTTACAAGAGCGTAAGGGAGAGGTCCCATCCCGTTCAAGTTGAGGTGCGGAGGGAGCTTCTATAGAGCCAGGCTGGTCATGCAGATGACCTCTGACCTTTCTCCAGAGCTTTCGGTCTGGCCGTAGACTGAGGTCCTGACAGCCGAGGGCTGTGCCAAGCACAGTAACAGCCATGGCCTTGTTTTTATCTCTAATTTGTCCTACAGCCAGTACCGAAAAGTTTCCAATGTTCTGCTATTGAGACCAAACTCCCAATTCTCTGCATCAATGGACTTTTGAGAGCAAATTCCAAAAACCGGGAAAGTCCTTTATATGAAGCAAGGTCATAATAAGCAATTATACAGAGCAAAGAAGAGATAATAGTAAAACAGACAACTTACCGACTACTTCATCATCAGGTTGAAAGAATGATACCTTACTTCCAACTAAAGCATAGAGAAAAGGAATAATTAATGTTAGGAGGTTATTAAATATAATTCTTATTTAACTATTAAAATAAAACGATCCATGGGTTAATAAAAACTTACTAACTCAGAGAAAAGGCCAAGAACGGGTAGGACAATTTGAGGGTCTATAGAGACTGCTGGATAGAACACTGCAAATGTGGGTTCTCATCCTGGCCAGGGGGTTCAGCTGGTTGGAGCATCATCCCAATATGCGCAGGTTGGAGTTTGATTCTTAATCAGGGCACAACCAAGATCCAACCAATGAATGCTTAAGGAAGTGGCACACAAATCAATGTCTCTCTCTCTCTCTCTCTTTTCAATCAGTAAATTTAAAAAAAAACACAGATTCTTTACAAAATTTTCTACAAGATCTGGGCCGTGTGGCTGTTGACAGCACAGAGAAGAATGTCTGTCTATTTAGGATTAAGGAAAAACGGAAAACATCCACCTCTCAGCTCCTATGATGGTTGCATGGCTTCCCCCTCTCCCTCACCCCTCGCCCCCCTGGGCCCATTTCCCATCATTTTAGTTGCAGAATCTCAGACACACAGGAAACTGTGGTAAGAGTCACATATAAAATTCCTTGGACTTGGAATTATGGAAATAAATTCCAAGTGGCTTCAAAAAACTCTTTGGGAATTATATAGAAATGACAGTGACGTCGCTTCTCGGCCTTTTGGCTGAGATCAAGTGTAGAAATGACAATGACATTTTCGGCCCACGCAGGGCAAGAGCCTCTACTGCCAGGCGATGCTTAGACTGTTTCTGTCCCAATAGCTGTAAGAGGAGCGGGAGGAAAGACGAAATGTCACCGAGTGCCGCTGATGGGCAGCTTTTCGTGATTCGCACTTAGTGTATCAGACGCTCTTCCCGCCTCAGGGGAGGACAGGCTGGGGCGGGAAGGCAGGCGGGGATCACATCTGCAGGGGGCGCTGGCGCTCATACAATGGCCCCGGGGAACCTGAGTCTGAGTTCCCACGCCGGCCCTCTAGTTCCTGGCCGTCCCCCTGCAGGAGCTGTGCCCCTGTCCACTGCCCTTTCCTCTTCTCTCCGCTCCCTTTCCCGGCTTCCTTCTCTCCTCTGCCTGTCCCTCGAATTAACATTCCCCAGATCCCATGCTTTTGCACATGTCCCTTCTCCACTGCCACCACCTGCCCCTTCTCCACTGCCACCACGCCCCTTCTCCACTGCCACCACCTGCGGGTGAGAGCATCAATGCTATTGTTCCAGATACAGCCCTCGTGCTGACACCTCAGGTACACGCACTTCCCGCAGCCTCACCTCTGAGCTTCCATCGCAAGATGCTCAGAGATAGCTCCAGGGGCATCACTCAGGCACCTGAGCTCAACACCCACAAATCTACATCTCGCTCTTCCCCCTAATAAATCCTCCCCTTTTCCATTGTGGCCCAACGCATAGCCGAGCCAGCATCCTGTGAGTCCCTGCTGGCTCCTGCCTGATTTAACGCCTGTTCCAGTCAGTTATTAGCCGCGCTGACGTCACTGCCTCAGCATTTCTCGCAGATGTCCGTCATCTCACCTTTGCCACCAAAAGAATGCCTCCATTATGGACTCCATCGCCTCTTGGCTATTGGTCTGCAACCACCAGCCCCAGACCTTACCTGCCACCTCCCTTCAGCTGCCGCTCTGCTGACCTCCCGAACCCAGGCTGACCGAGGCGGCTCTCCGTGGGTCTGGCCCTGACCTCCCCTCATGCCCCGTCCCCCCCCCCCCATTTCTTTTTAATCCTCATCGGAGGATGTGTTTATTGATTTTAGAGAGAGGTAAAGGGAGGGAAAAAACAAACATCCAGGTGAGAGAAACATCCATCGGTTGTCTCCTGCACCCACCCCAACTGGGGGTCGAACCCGAAGCCTTGGTCCGCGCCTGACTGGGCATTGCACCTGCCAGCGTTAGGGGCATGGGACCGTCTCCACCAGCGAGCCACCGCCAGGCTGGCTCATGGACCAGGGGGAGCAGTCAGTGTCCCTGTCATCAGTGGGGTATTAGGGCTGCTGTCTCTCTCTCTGCTGCTGGAAGAATTCTCTTGGCAGAGTGTTTCTGTGCCAAGTGTTTACCCAGCACCAACTCTGCCATCTTTCCTTTCCCCAGTCCTCACAGGCGTGACAGGACTGGCCTCTGCCCTGCTCAGGCAGCTCCCTGCGGACTCTCCTGCCGCCCTCACCCTCCTGCTCACGCGAAGGACTTTCTGTTTCCTCTCTGGGCTGCCCGTCCTCAGACCTCCACAGCCCGCCACGCACTGCGCCTGTCTCTCCCCTCCACTGGGGACGCTCCGTCTCTGGCAATCCGGAAAAACATTAGAGGGTATTTCCCCATTGATATTTTAGAGAGTGGAGGTGAGGGGGAGGAAAGAGAGATGATGTGAGAGACACAGCGATCAGTTGCCTCCAGCATGTGCCCAACAGGGTGTGTGTGTGTATGGTGGGGGGGCAGAACCTGGTGCACAGGCCAATGCACTAACCACTGGGGACACAGGCCAGGGCTAGATTACGAATCTTTGAGGGCAGGGACTCTATCTTATTCATCTCCAGATATCAAGCACTTAGCCAGTGCTCATTAAACATGGAATAAATGAATAAATAAATGAGTACTCGTCTTCTGGCCATTATAATTCTTACTTTATTTTCCTACAGTGTGAGTAGGAGAGGGGATGAAATGATGATTTAGCTGTTAGAAGATGACACTGAGAAAGTATCAAATTTATTATGGGCTAAAATTACAGGCAGAACTCAGTCTAACCCTCTGTATTCCATGCTCATTCACTCATGCAGAAAGAGCAACCGTATACTCACTGAGCGTGAACTACCCATTAGTCGGGAATATGAATGGTTGGTCTATTTAGAAACAAATTATTTCAAGTACTTAGCTTACTGTACTGCATGTTAAGACCATCATTTACTAAATAGAACTTAACTTTTAAATGCTCAATTTTACACAAACTTTAACATTCAATGTCAGGGTAGTTACTATTGTATGAATTTGGGCCAAAAGCCAGTGTACAGAAGAGCTTTATGCTGGTTTGTAAGCAATATTGGTCATTCTGTGCAAGTGATTGCTGATAGAATGAAATCCATAATCCCTAACTACTTACTGGAGTGTAATAAGCTCTTTAATTATAAAACACCAGTTAAGTTTTACTTTTCTTTTTAATTAAAGAGGAAAACGTTTCTGTATAATTACATTTCCTCTTTGAAGACGGGTGTGTGGTTTTGTGTGCCAGTTCCCAATTGGCCTCCACGTAATGCTTCTGCCTTAGAAAGCAGATACAGGTGTTTACAGCTGGAAACTTACCATCCAACACAACGCCAGCGATCTCTCTCCCGACAGGAAAGAAATCCTTCTCCATCTTCAGTTCCGCCAGAAGCTAAACCATGACAAAGGTTATTCACTGTCAAAAATAAATCCTGGCTTCTTACACCAGAGGAAAGCAAGAGCACAAATCAAACCACCAGAAAAGCAAATATGATTCAACATTTGGAATAAAGACAAAGCAAATAACTTCAGCAGATAGGTTTCTCGTTAGAGTAAGGATTAGTTGTTATGTAGGAATTAGGTATGAGTATCATTATTCCATCAGCATTAACATACTTCAACATCTTTCTTCTTTCAAGTCTGAAGGGAAATTATGTCCCAGATTTACCAGTCAACCCACTGATGGGGGAGGGTGCTGTGAGTGAAGGGGTGTGGCTACTGAGAAGAAAGCTCTCCCTCCCACAGCCTTTACAATCCCCTGAGAAAGAATAATAATAATAATAATAGTAATAATAAAATCCCCTGAGTGTTTCTTACACATCTTAGGTTAAGAAGCAGGTGGGAAGAGGTGATGGATATACTTAGGAACATTGCCATTTATTTTCAATTTGGAATTTTTTTTTAAAAGAATAAGTCATATATTTTTGAGAGATTAGTGCTTTGTTTATATTCTGGCCAAACTAAGCGCTTAACATTTGAAGTGACAAAGCATATACTAGCACAGAGAAGCCTGTAGTTTAGTTCTGCATTCATACTTTTATAATAACACAGAGCCATGGAACCTCTTTGTAGGTGCCATAGTATTTTAGGAACAGTCCGTAAAAAGAAACTGAGGTAATCCTCTTGTATATATTTATCTTTCAATATTCAGAGCTCCTCTGTAAGATCGTCTCCATATACCTGGTTGCCGGAAAAGTCGTTCAATGTGGAACTTTGCTAAGACGACAGCATGACACTCGCACAGAAATACCGGGTGTTTTACATCATTTCTTTCTACGTTGTTTCATTGATGCGCTCCCGTGCAGAGCTGTAATCATGGCTGTAGCCACTGCTTCCTGCTCTGTCACTTACATTTTTGTCCGTCACTGCACATCCTCATAACCTGATGTTTAGCAGCTGTGCAGTATCTCACTGAATTTACTATGCTTTACTTTCTGTTAGACATGAGACAGTTTCTAGACTCGGATTTTCCCCGTTTTCCAATTGCCGTGTCTTTGATAGCTTTCTCCTGCTTTATTGCACCTTCGAGGGCCGCAGTGTCCCTAAGGTGCGAAGTAGAGGTTGTGCTAGAAGCCCGGGTTGGCCTTTCCCTCCTGTTCCTGGACTGGGCCCCAGTGACCTGTCAGAGTTTGAAAAGACACAGGAGGGCCCCCCACTCCTGCTCAGAGGCAGCAGAGCACCTTCCCTCTCCGGTCGCGCTCAGCAGCTAGTCTGTAACTTGTTCTGTCATTTCCCTGAGTGACTTCCCTGCAGAAAACTTCCAGATGCCTAGAAATTAGGGTGACATTATGCTCCAATAATTTAAGGGTCCAATAAAACTTTGGTCTCCATTTTTACAAAACAGAGTGAAAGGCCCTGCTCTCTCTGTCACAGCACGCTCAACCACAGTTTGCCATTTGAAAACTCTCCATGTGCTTCATGGTCAATATGGAAGATTAGCAGGGGTTGTGAGAGGCTGGGATGTGTATACATGAGGGAAGGACAAAGAGAAATGTCTGTCTAAAGATGCTAACTAGAAGTATCTATAGAATAGACAGTTACTAAATTAGTTGATTCAATTTCTATGTTCTTACTGTGTTTATAAAAGTGTTTTCCTCCCTGATTGTAGGCCTTAGTAATGATAAATTCTCAGCCTTTCACAATGTAAAGGAGCTTATAAGTTGTTTTCCTATAATAATGTGAACTTCATGACTTCAATTAGACTGACATCTTAACATGGAAACATACAAATTCAGCCAAACTGTCCCCTAGCTATTGAATTCTTCTAAGGATGACAATAATTTCTTGGCATCAGAAGTCAGTTATCATGATATTAGTATACTGAGTGAATATATGAATTCTCATATGACTTTTGGCCCAAAGAAAAGCACCAATACCTTTGTATTTATGTGGCTCAGAGCACAAGCTTTCACTTGAAGTTTCACATAGTTGTCCTCAGCAACAGGAAGGTTTTCCTAGAACCAATGAAAACAGAATGTTACACGTGCATTTGACCCAGGCCTGTATGATGTGAAAATTTTCATACCCAACTGAGCAAAATTAAACAGGCCCCGAATCTAACTTTAGGGATGGAAAGTAAGAGCTATTTGCGTGCCATACTTGTATATTCCATAGTTTAATAAGGATTTCGGAACCATGAACACAGTCCAGTTCTCCTCGGTCATCTTTCACTGACTCCCCAATCATTTAAGTCAGGAGTCACAATCTCAGACAGCTTGCTTCTACCACTGCAATGATTCTGGCTTGCGACAAACTTTCAAACAATCACCAATATGTGAAAACTCCACTATCTATGTTTAAAGTGGAAAAAAAACACACCTAGAAACCATTTAAACTTAGCGAATAAGGTGACTTTGCAAAGCTCAGAAATTAATGTGGAAAACAGCGCTTTTCCACCTCTTACTTCACAGTTTGAGAGAATCTACTTTCTGAAATATGACTACAGTCTGGACATTTACTCTATTGTGGTATTCAACCTGAGTTAATTTTGCAGCATATAAGACTATTAAGGTTGTAGCGTTTTCCCAATATCTTTTAGACCACCATCTAGAGGACTAAAAACTTTTAAAAATATAGTTATACTTCACTATGGACCACCACTGTAACATACAATTAAAGGGAAGTAATTTTTAGAGTTTTGTTTAAGTTTCACTAACAGATCATTTAAACTGGGTAAATATACTTATTTTGTTTAATGATTAAACAATTTTTCTCACCCGTTCTTGAAAGACAAATGTTATTTTTTCATTTGTAGAACTCTGTTGAAAATATAAGCCTTTCATAGTCACCTAAAGCAAAACAAAAAAAGAAAAATATATATACATGAAATAAACCAACAAAATGTCATCTATACCAAATGAGAGCAAAAATTCAAAACACAGTCCTGGCAAAGGATAAAATGACAACTGTCAGTGTAGTTTTCAAACAAATACGTTAGATAATAGTGCTTGAAAGTGATCGCAGAAGTGACTGTGCCAACTTAGCAGAGAGTGGCCTTACAGGTCAGCTTTCCACATGGAGGGGAGCATG
>PVJN01042555.1:0-18192 GCA_004026805.1 Lasiurus borealis | reverse complement strand
GATCAGAATGTCAAACCTCAGGGAAGGTAGGGGACAGTGGGGGTAAGGGGGAGAGATCAACCAAATGACTTATATACATGCATATAAGCTTAATCAATGGACATAAACAACAGGGGAGTAAGGGCATGAATGGGGGGGAGGGTAATGGGGGAATAAGGACACATATGTAATACCTTAATAAAGAAATTAAGAAAAAAAATGGAGGATCTCTTCCAGTTCTAAATTCTTCATGATGCTGCCCATCTCTAGATGTGTTATAGATAACACTAGAGACCTGCCTGGTGCATGAAATTCATGCACAGGGGGCAGGAGGTATCTCTCAGCCCAGCCTGCACCCTCTCTAATATAGGACCCCTACTGGGATTGGGCCTAAATGAGCAGTTGGACATCCCTCTCACAATCCAGGACCACTGGTTCCCAACTGCTCACCTGCCTGCCTTCCTGATTGCCCCTAACCGCTTCTGCCTCCCAGCCTGATCACACCCTAACCACTCTCCTGCCAACCTGATTGATGCCTAACTGCTCCCTGCCAGCCTGTTTGCCCCTAACTGTCCTCCCCTGTAGGCCTGGGACCCTCCAACTGCCCTTCCCTGCAGGCCCAGTCACCCTCAACTTCCATCCTCTGCTGGCCTTGATTGCCCACAACTGCCTTCCCTTGCAGGCCATTTGGTGGTGGCCATTTTGTGTCCACATGGGGGCAGGCCCTTTGACCATATGGGGGTTGCCATCTTGTGTGTTGGAGTGATGGTCAATATGCATATTACTCTTTTATTAGATAGGATAGAGGCCTAGTGGATAGGTGGGGGGCAGCTGGTTTGCCCTGAAGGGTGTTCCAGATCAGGGTGGGGTTCTTTTGGGGTTTGGGGTGGCCTGGGTGAGGGGCCTGTGGTGGTTTGCAGGCCGCCCATATCCCCCAGCAACCCAAGCAGAGGCCCTGGTATCTGGGATTTATTTATCTTCTACAATTGAAACTTCGTAGCCTGGAGCCAAGCCTCCTGCTTGCTCTGAGGCCGCAGCCATTTCTGCTGGGATTTATTTAACTTATATAATTGAAACTTGGTTGCCTTAAGTGGAGGCCAGGGCTCCGGAAAGCTTGGCTTCCTCCATCACCAGGAGAAACCCTAACCTCCTGCTCTCTCCAGCTCCATGGCTACTATCATTTTTGTTGGAATTTATTAATCTTCTATAATTGAAACTTTATAGCATTGAGTGGAGGCCTGGGCCAGCCAGGGTGTGTGAAAAGCTTGACTTCCTCCATCACTGGGGAAACTCAAGCCTCCCTCCTGATCACTCTGTGGCTACAGCCATCTTGGTTGGGGTTAATTTACATACTCACTCCTGATTGGCTGGCAGGCATGGCTGGTGGGCGTGGCTGGTGGTGTAGCAGAGATATGGTCAATTGCATATTACTCTTTTATTAGATAGAATTAGTCATTGTTTTACATTATGTTTATTTTATAGTATTCACTAATAAGAATGTTTAACATTTTTTAAATATGGGGGAAAGTATTCTAGAAACTCATGATATCTATCTAGGTTTCATTTTAACAATTTTCAAGGAAAATGTAGATACTGTAGATAACTTATACAGATGGGTATAGATATAGGTATATTCTATTATAAGGAAATCACATACCATTTTTAAGGAGAAAAATCAAATTGATTTTTCATTTTTATTTTTAATACATATGATGCCTAAAGCAACAAATTCTTTGTTTTTAAAATGTGCCTACATTTTTGTCATAAATTCTAAAAATACACAGACACATCATTTATTTAGTCAGTCCAGGGAGACCAAATGCACTGGGTCATAGATCGGTGTGGGAAACTTGTGCTTGACAGCCATGTTGTAGTAAGCTCCAGCCATGTTAGCACTAACCTCGGGCTAGGTTTCTGTTACCCCAAACCCTATCTCTTTCCCATAGGCCAGGTGTTTTGCCTTAAGGGCTAGGCCAGATGTTTTGCCTTAAGGGCTAGGAATTTTCACTAATCTCTTTATTCCTCCTTCTCCCTATAAATACCCCGAACTCCTGTTGAATAAACGAGACTTGATCAGAACTTTGTCTTGTCTCCATTCCTTGTGTCTCTTGTCCCTTTCATCCCCACTCCCCCTCTAGGGTCCTCGTTGACTTAATCAGTGGGTCGGGACAGATCAGCAAGGAAATAAGTGGTGTCTGCACAGTGATGGTAGGTTCTTTTTCCTTTGGCATCTCTTTCATTCTCCATCACTCCACACAGGTTGGCTGAATGTGACTTTTATTGAAGTCTGTGACTGTGGGAAGGGTATTACATCATAAAAAGGCTATTATATCACAAGAGAGCATCACACATCATCAGATCCTTGGTCACCCCTACCTCTCTTTTTGACCACCTCTCTTCTCCCTCATTCCTTACCCTTCTATAGTGTGGCTGGCGTCCTCTCCCCTCTGCAAAGACTTCCCAGCTGTCTGTCCTTGCCAGAGACAGTGACTTATTATTTCCACCTGCCAGTGGAAAATTTAAAAACCCTTTTTCTTCATTATGCTGTGCCATTATGTTCTCCTGCTCCTTCCCGGACTTGTCTGAACTTGCACACTCTCCACCTGTGGTTCTCAAACTTAAGTGTTAGCATCCCCTGGAGGGCTCATCAAAACAGAGACACTATGGCCCCACCTCCAGAGCTTCAGGTTCAGTGGTTCTGAGGTGGGGCCTGAGGATTTCCTTTTGTAACTAATTCCCAGGAGATGCTGATGCTGCTGGTGACTTGCCACACTCTGAAAGTCACTGCTTTAAATACATTTTTTCTAACAATAAAATAACCTGTGAACTCCCAGCTTTATCATTCCCCATACAATGAAGATAAATGAACTTTGAAAGAACTTTGAAAAATTTTCTATATCTTGGACCTGGTTGAGTAGGATAATCTCCCCTAATACCATAATAATAAAAGGATAATATGCTAATTGACCAGATGTCATTCCAGACTTCCTTCCTCACAAAGCCAGGGCTGGGAGGAAGCCAATCTAGGTGCCAGGTGCCTGCAGGCAGCCCGAGGAAAGCCTAGGTCCCAGGTACCTGTTGGCATTTGGAGGAGGGAAGTCTGGGTCCCTTGTACAGAGGGAAGCTGGTGCCAGCAGCTGAGTGAAGGAAGGCCAACTTTTGCATAAATTTTCGTGCACTGAGCTTCTAGTTTTCTATAAATGGAAACCATTCTTAAAATATTTCTTCTGCCCTCTGTTTGGAGCATTCCTATAATGAGGATCCTGACTCCTTTTCTTTTTTTTCTTTTGTTTTTCTTTTTTTGAGAGAGCGAGAGAGACCAAAAGGAAGGGAGAGGGAGAGAGAAAAACATCTATGTGTGAGAGAGAACCATCCATCAGCTGCCTCCTGCACACCCCATTACTGGGGATCAAACCTGGGCTTGTGCCCTTGTCAGGAATCAAACCAGCAGCCTTTCGGTGCCACTGAGCTACACAGGCCAGAGCCTGACTCTATGTTTGATGTTTGGTATTTGATTGTTTGCAGCTCTCAAACCTCACTCTTCCCTTTCCCCTGTGCTATCATCTGAGCCTGGCTGGGTGCTCCCAGCATTGTCATAGATGGGAGGTTCAAACCACTAATTCTCTTTTACACATAGCCCTCTGCCAGCCCACCCCCTATCCAGGATAAAAACCCAGGCCAGTCTCCTTTCTTAGCTCTCTCGATACATTTTTTTAATGTATTTTATTGATTTTTTTACAGAGAGGAAGGGAGAGGGATAGAAAGTTAGAAACATCAATGAGAGAGAAACATCAATCAGCTGTCTCCTGCACACCTCCCACTGGTACATGCCCTTGACCAGAATCGAACCTGGGACCCTTCCGTCCACAGGCCAACGCTTTAGCCACTGAGCCAAACTAGTTAGGGCTCTCTCAAGACATTTTGAACCTGCTTTAGAAATCTTCCTTCTCCCTTCACCCAGAAATCTCATTAATGTGGCACTAAACCTTTTTGTATCCCTTTAGTGTATGTATGGCACCACCAGGACCAAACATGAAGTGGAGGTCTTCCTACTTTTGCAGGGTGACCACAGTGATTCTCTCAGGGCTTGGAGCTTTCTCCTTCTCTCTTTACACTTACAGAACCTAAGAAAAATTATTCTATGCAACCATGTGGGTAGAATTAAGCGAGAGCTTACATATGAAATTTGAGACACTCTCTTCCCAGGTACAGACATTCTAAGAAGAAAATTAGAGGTAACTATTCTAGAAATTCACACCAGCCCAAGAGAAAAGTTCTAACTTTACTGACATGACCAAACTGCTTTACAGGACAGCCCGTGGCAGCCGGCCTCCTATAAAGGTACAGAACTTTTAACTAGCTTTTAAGTGGTTTTTCCAAACACTTACAAAATGAGCCAACAGCTCTGGCCAGGAAGCTCAGTTGGTTAGGGCATCATCCCAATACACCAATGTTGCAGACTCAATTTCCAGTCAGCAGGGCACACACAAAAATTAACCAAGGAGTACATAAATAAGTGGAACAACAAACCTCTCTCTCTCTCTCTCTCTCTCTCTCTCTCTCTCTCTCTCTCTCTCTCTCTCAGCAATAAATAAAAATCTTTTAAAAGTTAAAAATAGGCCACATTCACTAGAAAAAAAATGACAAATAAGGACCAGTCACTGGAGAAAAGTATCTCAATAAAAGACAGAGACCAATGCAAATAACAAGAAAAAAGGTAACTTATAGGAGACAGATACAATGTAGAAGTAAATATATATATACATATATATATATATATATGTATATATATATGATTCATATCCTCAAAAAGATAAGAGAACACATTGCACCCATAAAACAAAAACAGGACACTACCAAAAATAATATGCAGAGGACAAAAAGGAGCTCTGAGAAATCAAAATATGATATTACAGAAAGTAAAACAAAAAAAATAGAAAATTACAAAAGTCCAGTAGGTCGAACACACAAATAGAAAATCTAGAAAGAGAAAACAGATAAATAAGAGAATAAAGTATCAAAATAATAATTTTAATTCCCCATAAAGAAAATCAGTTTTTACATTGAAAGGTACAGAATATCCTAATACAGATGAATAAAGACCTGCATGAAGCCATTTTATTGTAAAATTTCAAAACAACAGGAAATTAGAAAAGATTCTAAAAGCTTCATTAGTTTTTTTTCTTATAAAACATTAGGAATCCGATTGGCACTGACCTGTCCAAGAGAATTCTGGAAACCAGCAGTCAAAATTATGAGGGGGGGGAAGAATTACATGCTCAAACTATTAATTAAAAGTGAGAGTGAAATAAAATATTTTCTGATAATGTAAGTCTGAGAAACCTTTTCTCAGATACACCTTTCTCAGGAAACTATCAAAGGATATGTTCCATCAAAACAAGGGAGGAAACCAAGAAACAGGAAAACAAGGGAGCCAAAAAAGCAAGCAATCCAACATAAGAATGAAAAGTATCCCTAGGTTGATGTTACAAAGAGTTCCCAAGAAGGTGATTCTGAAGCAGGTCTTTAGAGCAACTAAGAGAGTTTAAAGCAAGTTAGAAAGCACCAAAAGAGATTTGGTTCAAGAAAATAACCAGATAGAACTTAATGTGGCTGATTAAATTTGGACAACTGACAGAGAGTTTGGCATTAAACTGGTGATAAGCATCTATAATAATAAAAGCGTAATTGCTAATTAGACCGGATGTCTTTCTGTAAAACCTTCCAGACAAAGCCAGGGCTGCAAGGGAAGCCAGTGCCAACAGCCAGGGGAAGGAAGGACTACTCTTGCATGATTTTCATGCATCAAGCCTCTAGTATTACCTAATGGAGAAAACAATTGTCAACTCCAAGGAAAATAAAGGCTTATCTGTAAAATACCATTTTTATTATAAAAAAATAATAACACTGAACATTGATATAAGCAAAATTCTTTCACAGTTTTGTTAGGAGGAAGGGACAAGAAGTAAATATGTAGGTCAAAAGAAAAACTATCAAGCAAGGGAATTAGTCAATACATTATGATTAAAACTGCAAAGATTTAGTAATGGAGCTGTAGCAAAAAATGTGACAACATAAACTATATAGAGGAATGAAGTAAATATCAAAAAACAGCTCAATTAGTTGAAAGTTATTTTTGCTGAGGAGTAAAAATTTGGGAGGGTGTATAGAAGTGTCCTATGGTCTGGTATTTTTTATTGCAAGCCCTGAAGAAATTGTCTGACTTCTTAAACTATTTGCACCTGTAGTCTTAACTAGTTTCAATATAAATTATTCATATTTTTTAAATAACTTATCCAGTAAAAAAATTACTAAATTAATTTCTTTTTACTACCTACAAAGAATCTGAGTAACATACCATATATGGGTTAGATTTAGGGTTGGGGGTAGGGTTACTTTTTGATAAAACTAGAAAACTAAATATGAATATGGAAAAAAGGCAAGGAAAAGGAGAGAAAGGAACACAAGTTTCTTAAAGAATTACCAAATTCATAGAAACTTTCTTGTCACTATTTTCTCAGTTGAAAGAAATAAAAACATAACAGCTACATGATTTTGTCTGGGGCTTTAGTTTAATTTTGTTTTGTTTTATGCGAAGGTGGTGTGAGAGAGGTATCCTCATACTGTACAGAGCTTTGAAAAGCTGAGAATCACTGAGCTAGAAAATTGTTTCTTACAATTTTGAGCTGATCTACTTTTAGAAAGAGAATCATTGTTTTAACGCTCATATTCCAGCTCTGCTTTTCCCTGAGGACAACAGCACAAAGAGAGGCAGCTCTTTTTCTGCATGCCGAAGGGTGTTTCTATAATCTATGGACGGAAGTAAGGTGTCTGTGCTAATGCTACTGGTCCTGGGTGCATTGCTGCAAAAGAGACTATCTGTGGATCTGGCCTCTGAGAAGTAGCCATTTTCACATCTGGAGTGCTCTTTCTGCTTGTCTAAATTAAGATGTAACGCCAAAGAAATTGGCCAGGGTTTGTTTATTATTTTCAATAGCATTCAAATTACAATTACCCATCCTATTAGCTCTTAATAAAGTGTTCCATGTTTTGTAATTTCTAACATTTGCATTTAATAAACTGAAAGCTTAATAAACTCTGCAAACAACCCATGTCATGTAATTGAGTAAGAACGTTCTTAGATTTGTATTTTGTTTGGTTTGTTTTGGGGATGTCTGGGGAAAGGGGGAGAGAGGAAGGGTTTTTGTTTGTGTTGTTGTTGTTGTTGTTGTTGACTTTTTTGTGAAGGGTTCTAAGTTGTTTTTTTCTAATACTTATATTTTTTCTTCACAAATAGCTCTAATTTCCCTAGCATAAAGTTCACCAAAATATTAAGGAAATTATCTTCTTGCGTGGAACATTTCCTAAAGGAAGAACAGATGGAAAGACATGTCAAACCTGGATGCTAGAGAATGGCCAGAGTGGCTGCGCCAAGTCAGTATTTATATTTGGGGACCTTAGGCTCTGTAGAGAGGCAGGGGCTGAAGATTGACATATATAGGGTTGGCAATTATCAGCTTACAGTGCTACAATTCTGCCTGAGTATGATTCTCTCCAATGTGAGGTATAGACAGAGAGCAAAGAGAGTTAGGTTCACCCAGTGTTAGGGTTCACTCAATGAGTAATTAAAAGGAGGGCAGACAAGAAGGAAGGAAGGCAGTTGCAAGAGAATGATTGTAAAACTAGATTATGGAACCTAGCCTGGAAAGAAGCCAAGTCAAAAATCAGGAGATGGGTTGATATTCAAAATAGCCTTATAATAAGCATATTGTAAACATAAATCTTTCTCCATTTTTTAATAGTTTTTCCCAAGAATAGATTTCGAAAAGTAGAACTATTCAGTCAAATGGTATGAATATTTTAAGTTACTGGTGCGTGTTGCTAAATTTATTTTCAAAAAGTCTATGCCATCTTCAGCTGATCTGCCTTTTCAAGAAACTCTAGCCAGTTACATTATAACATAGAAGAAAAATATTTGATTGATATTAAAGCAATTGCAATGTGTAAATTGTAATTTAAACTCACACACCACAGCACATGCATGTGTGTGCATACTCACACACACACGTACACACACATACACCAATACCCACTGAAGCCATTTGTCTTCTATGAGGATGCGTCTATGTGGCAAAATGTCAACATATTTCTGACAGGATTACCTTTAAGGATTGATACATTGCTTGTCACTGTGGGATCTTAGTAACTCTAAGTGTCTCCAGAGATGTGGCTACACCTGATGTGTCCTCTTCCTGTTGATCACAAAGTTCCTGCTTTGCCTAAAGTTCTTTTGTCTTGAGAAACTTTGCAGGGATTTCTTTAGTCACTGCTATTGTCTCAGAAGCCAAGAGATCACCAAGGCACTGGCTCGTGCTTTGGTTTTTACGAGAAAAAATAGGTGATAGCTTCTAAAATGATAACAAAGTAGAGTGATAACGTTCATCTCAAAATATATTGCTCACCTGCTGGTGAACAACATTCTAGCATAGGAAGCATCTTTAATAGATTATTTTCCCTCTTTGCCATAGTTTACTCTTGCCTTCTCTTCAGAGATTCTAAAGTTGCCAACACTGTAGACCTCCCCAATGGTCCTCCTTTCTATAACTTCATGTGGGCAAAGCTATTTCTTTCAAATTTAAAGAGTTAACTGCCTTTTTAATGTAAAATACAGAGGGGGGAGAGGTAAACTGAATTAAACTAGTCAAGAAGACAGTAATTTGGAAGAATTTTGCCAAAACTTGTCTGTAAAATATTTAAACGCAGAGTTACCAAAATGAGAGGCAAACTATTAAAACAATCAGTAAACAATATTAAAAGTTAGACAATGTTGACAATAATGAATAATTACAGCAAAAAAAAAAGTTCTTTAGGATACTCAGAAAAAGTTTTAAATTGCTATAAAGAAAGCACCTTTATATGCAGGTGTGATATCCTATAAGAAACAATACTATGTTAAGTGACTGTGTAAGATCTAATAAGAAGATAATCTGACAAAATTCTCTAAGGTAAACTCCAGTATTAGATCAAGCATTGGAAAGTTTAAACCAAATTTTAAAAGATCATATATATATATATATATATATATATATATATATATATGCAACTGTTATGACAGAAGAACTGGTCAACCTGTAGCTATGATGCACACTGAGCACTAGGGGGCAGACGCTCAATGCTGGAGCTGCCCCCTGGTGTTCAGTGCACACCCACAGCCAACATTCCACAGCCAGCCACAGTCCCTCCTCCCCAACCCCCCACCAACATCCCCCCATCTCTCCCCCAAGTCGGCAGGCCCCAATCAGCCTGCCACCCACCCATTGTGGTGGCAGTGAGACGATGAGGGAAGGAGGAGGGGGGAAGGTGGGAAACCATGCTGTGGCTGGGCACCAATGGCAGCGTCAGCTTTCGGCATCTATTCCTTTTGTGCCCAGCCTGGTAACCATCGCCTACTCTCCCAACCCCACCTTAGGCCTTAAGGCCCTGGTCTGGAATGGGAAATAAGGGATGGGTGACAGTGAACATGGCCTCTTTCCCAAGGGGGCTGAGGGCCAGTTCCCTCCTAGGGGCCAGTGGCCAACCTCCCACAGTCCTTCTCCCTGACTGGCCAACCTCCCGTAGTCCTTCTTCCTGTACCTCTCCCTGTCCAGCAGGCCCCAATCATCCCTGATCGCTAGCCAGGCCTAAAGACCCCACCTGTGCAAATTCGTGCACCAGGTCTCTAGTAAATAAATTTTAATGCAGAAAGAAAAGCATGTTGCTCATGAATACCATTTTATCAAAGGATTATTTATAACTCCTCTACATACAATTATTTTCATCATTATTTTCCCAACATTCATGGAACTTATTCAATTAACTTGATTAATTTTATTTTTCCTCTCTGTGGGGCGTTGCTACAGTATTTTGGACAGGTTCAAGCCTCGGATTAATGAGAGGGCACAGTCCTCTCACTGCCACATGCAAGTCCCAGCTTGGAGGACAGGGCCCTCCCAGCACAATTATAGCCAACAGCTGTAGTTGTAAGCTTGAACCTGTGGTCCAAACACGTGGCCCCATGTGCATGAGTGATATGGGCTTGATAGAGTTCAGGTGCATGTAATTGAGTAGGCTCGAAACCCACGAGAATGTTGTAAACATCTTGATCACGCCCTTACTTTGCCTTGTGGTATCTGCTATAAAATAAAGACACGGCTTGTGGGGTGTGGTGCAGTCTCTCAGAAAGCAGCATCCCATCAAGATCCAGCTTTCATTCTCTTGTCTGTCTTTTCTAAGCCTTTCAGCCGCCCCCTCTCAGGTTCACCCTTGGCCATGCCGACGCGGCACAACTCTCTACTCCTTTTTTTTATATATATTTTATTGATTTTTTTTTTTTTACAGAGAGGAAGAGAAAGGGATAGAAAGTTAGAAGCATCGATGAGAAAGAAACATCGATCAGCTGCCTCCTGCACATCTACTGAGGATGTGCCTGCAACCAAGAGACATGCCTTTGACCGGAATCAAATTTGGGACCTTTTAGTCCACAGGCTGAAATTCTATCCACTGAGCCAACCAATTAGGGTTCCACTCCTTTTTTGATACCGAGAAAAGAATAGTCCATTAACAGGTCCATTGGCAAGAAAGCACTTCCCAATGACTCCATGGCAACACACTATCAAACACAGAGGGGACCAGTCCTGAGAGGATGGAGAAAGTCAACACAACCCACCACTGGGCAGGGAAAATAATTCCAAGTGATTGCTCGGCAGTATTATTTTCACAGCATGCTCTTTTGGACAAGAACTAGAAACACATTTCTTAATTAATATTTATTTTTATAGCCACAAGAAGAAGCATCTAACACTGAAATTTTAAGAAACCTAAAATATTGTATTTTAAAGGCAATATTCTCTCATATTCTATCTCCTCAGCATCTTGCTCTGGGCTGACTTTTCCTTCATTTTTTAGCAGCTAAGTTGAGCTTGTCCAAAAACTTCCATGAAAATGTCCCTCTCCCTGTAAAGAGCCCCAGTGGGAACCTGGCAAGTTCAGGGGCCTCTGGGCCACATCCTGGAGGAAAGACAGCACTGGGTGACTGGAATCCTCATGAGACCCTTCTGCGTGGGGTGTACTGACAGCCTTGGCTGAGGCTGCAGCTGGAAGAGTTGTGAGCACTTACCAAGGAAGTGCCCAGGAACACAGAAGGGCAGATGGCCAATGACTCTGAGATGAGGAAAATAATGCATTGATCACACAAACAAACAGAAATCCATCCTGTCATTTTTCAGAGGCCATCGTTTACAACATTCCTATCAAGGCCATTAAGTCACTTGATCCTGTTTATAAAATACCTGCCATCCTATTTTCTCACAGAGGAACTAAAAATGTCTCTCAAGTTCTTAAAAGGAATAATAGCATTTCATCCCTCATCATGGAGTCATTGAGCACTCGCTGTGTACAAGAGCTGGTGACATGGCAGTGGCAAGGCAAACTGAGAAAACTGTGTGGGCCAAGGTCCTCCAATAATCCCATGTCAGGGCATTTTACCAGCAGCCCCTCTCTTTTTACATGACCCTCTGAAGTTGGGGCTCCAATGGCATACTATCCCCAGATCATTAAATTAAATGAATGCAACTGAAGCATTGCCTGTAGCAACAATACTCTGGTGTCCCAGGTTGTTCGACCCCTTGTTGTCTTTATGATCATGTGATACCTAAAGAAGGCCAAACAACAAACAACACATAGGAAGATGTCTCTTGCAGTTCAGTGAGTGGGGGAAGCAGGTTGGATAAGTGAGCTGTCCTGTGACAGGTGAGTCTGTCTCCGAAATCAAAGAAGTCCACAGGAGTTGTCTGGAGTGTATTCCTCGGGAGATGTCATTTTCATACCACCTTGCAAAAGTTAACCAACAACCAGTTTAATTAGGAAATATTCAACGAAGTGATTTTTTTTAGTTTTAAAGAATCGTGTTTTGTAATGCACTATTAAATTGGTTCATCCAAATAACAGCAGTGTCGTGAATACATTGATTATTTAAAAAGAAAAGAATGGCAGGAGTCATGATGATGACTCAGAGAAGGGTCCATCAGACTCTAAATTAAAAGAATCAAATTGATATACACATATACCTCTCCCAAGTTAAACCAAATAACTGCAAATGAATGTTAACTGATCAATGCCATCTATCATGTTAATGTTCAATGGCATTTAGAGAGGCAGCCTGGCAGACTAATGGCATATTTTGTAAAGCCAAACTGAATAGGTTCAAAATTAAATTCCAGCACATAACAGCTGAGCGGCCTGTGAGCCTCAGTCTCTCATCTATAACATAGATGAGATCAGAGCAATACCTGCTTCTGCGAACATTAAAGGAGCCAAATAGCCATAAAGCACTGGGACTGCACCTCGCACATAGGAAACACTTTACAAATGTGATTATTACTCATTTCACACAATACTGTTTAATTTATGAATTTAATTTGGTTTCATTGTCATATAACACTTATAAACAAAAGGACTATATAATGAGTTTTATTGTTTAATATGTTTGATTGAATTTTAGAGAGAAAGAAAAAGAGAGAGAGAGAAATTATCATCAATGAGAGAGACATTGATTGGCTGCTTCCTGCACTCCCCATCCTGGGAATGGAGTCCACATCTCAGGCATGTGCCCTGATAGGAATCAAACCAGATGCCTCTCTGTGCATGGACAATGCTCAGCCATCTGAGCCACACCAGCCAGGGCTGAGTTTTGTTTTGTTTTTTCTTTTCTTTTATTTTATTGCTGAGTTTTATATACATATTAATTACATTTAAATAAAAAATTGTTTAGTCAAGATGGACATATGAAAATTATATAAAGGATTGCATGCACTATTCAAGTTTAAAAAAATCTATTCTAGATACTGCTTAGCCTAGACAACTCACATATTGTACAAGAAGGCTAGTGTATTCTAGTTTCTGGGGAAAAAATGTGATTTCCCTATCAGAGACAGCATCGATGAAGGTAACTAGGGATGGCATTGATAACTAGGGGCTCTTCAGGAAGTTTCAGCCCTGGAAACCTCTCCAACTAAAGCAATGATGGGCCAGCCTCCATCCTCCCTGCTGTCCTAAAGCATGATTCACAGAGGGACCCACACAGGCTTCTTACAGGACAAGGAAGAAGGACATGGGCAGTCATGCTTCTTCTGCCTCCCAGCTCCCTGGGAGGAAAACAAACACCCTGGGGTTTACCTCGGTCATTCAAAAATGCAGGCCTACTGATGCCTGCATCTTCTGGCTCCTTCTCTGATTTGCCTGGCTGGGTTCCAGCAGGGCTCCTCCTGTTGTAGAGTTGTCTGGTGGACAGAATGGGAGGGAGATTCCAGAAAAGGAAAGAGAGGAAAGAAAGGAGGGTAGGAGAAAGTGAAGGAGGAAGGGAGGGAGGAAGGGAGGGAAGGCCCACCCACTTTGTTGGACATCACATAAACTGAAATCACACTGAAGCAAGAATAATCAGATACTGAAACAGCATTCTGATGAATAGGAATATAAAACAATTAATAAGAAAATTAAAATACAATAAAAATAAAGTAAAATGACCAAACTAAATCAGAGCTTTTAGAACATGGCTGACAGCCCAGGTGGCAGCTAAACAAGACACAAGACCAGGAAAGAAATGAGAGGGGCTGCCTTCTTCCCATGTCATAGAAAGATGTGCCCCTTCCCCTGGGAAATCAGCAAGCTATTTGAGGTTTCCCAGGAGTCATTTTCATAAGTGACTGAGGTAAATAGCATAAAGCAATAAAAATGCAAACTGTTAAATGGACTGAACACACAGAAGACAGCCAGTATTTCAAGCAAAGATGGGCTTTCATGAGATGCAATGCTAAATTTGTGTAGTTAACAAGAGAAGAGGTGAAATTAAGAGGTACCACTGAAATTGGATGGAGATGAAATTAAGAGGTACCATTCCCAGGGCTGGGGGAGCCTCAGTCCCTTCAGAAACCACCTCGTCTTCAATGAACATATATGTCTGCCTGTCAGAGTGCTGACGGGAAAACACAGTGGAGAACCAGCAAGGCAGCAGGGACACATACAGAGAACACATAGGTCAGGCTGTTTTAGGGAAGGACTTCATATTTCATACCAATGCAGTCGCTCTGGGAAAAATCTAAACTTAACCAACTTTTCACCTATAATTTTCAATTTTGTCTTATTTTAATTACATGTGGCAAATGGGGAAAGAAAGCACTATAAATTGTGGGAACCTCTTTCATGTCCTGCGTGGTTCAGGGTTCCCATTCAGGGTTCTGGTTTTGGAGGAGGCCGCACGCAAATGAAAAGAGAGATTAGAAAAGTATTAATTTGGCAATATTGGGAGTGGGGGGCAGGCAGGAGCCTTCCTCTAGTGGAAAGACTACCCTTTGCTTTGGCCTTTTTCTCTCTTTTATTAAGACTATGGGATACACCCATGACCTTTAGGCAGGAAATTACAAGAACAGAAATTTACATGAAACAAACAGGTAGAGACTGCTTCAACTAACAATGTTTCAACTAAACAGTGAGTGATTAGCTCTGACCTTTCAGAGCAATTAAGGTTGACCAGCCTTCTGGTCTCCTGTCCACATCTCTCTATTAGTGAGACAATGTTTGGTTTCCAGCAATAAATCTTTAGATGGTTTAGATCCTTTAAAGGCCTTGATCTCATTCTGTAAGTCACTACATGAGGCTCAGGGCTGGCTCCTAAAGATACAAAGATAACCGGGGGGACAAGGAAGTTCTCTGCCTACATGGCCTCGCAGAGTTCTCTCCTGGCGCTGAAGCTATCACTCACTTTAGAGATGCTCACTAGGACGTCCATAATGCAAAGGATTTTATCTGTTTCATTTACTCCTCTATTCCCTACAAACAAAACAACACTTGGAATATAGTAGGTGCTCAGTAAATATTTACTGAATAAATGAATCCATGACAGCTTCCTTTGACCATCTTAAATAACACCAAGCTCCTGGCTCCTGAAATGTGTGAGCCTCCTCTCTTTTTTGTTTGATTTCCTTAAAGCATAATGACAGGCTAGATATTAACGCATCTTTAAATGTTGATGAAATTTGGGCTACTCCTGCCACCTAATTTCTGATTATGTTTTCTCTCATTTCTCTGGCCTCCTAAAATCCAGAAGAGAATTGCCCTCCCCAACTTCATTTCTTCATCTTTAATATGAAAATAATGCCTTCCACATTCCCCTACCTAGAACATTGCTGTGAGAATTAAAATGAGTGACATTCAAAACTGCTTAGGGCAAAGCTTTACATAAACATTGAATGAGTAGCTGCACCATTTATTAGGGTACTTGGGGTCATAATTTTAGTTCCATTTCTGATAATTCAGGGAGCTGCTATTTCCTGCCTGTTAGTTTTCTGTGATTTGTGGGTTAGCTGTGTGTACAGAATACCATATTTGCTATGTTTGCTCACAAAAGGAGAAGGAAGACACCTGAAAAGAATTTACAATAATGTAGGGATCTACCTGTGGCTACATTTCTCCTGCTGTTGACTACCTTTAATTATGGAAATGTTGAAACCTATTAAAGAGTTGAAATAAACACACAATGGACAGCAAATACCCACCAGCTTTGTTTGCATTATCACAGATCTATACATCTGTCCTCCCATTAATCCATGTGATTTTTTAAATATATTTCAAAATATGTTATAAACATCAGTATACTTCACCATTAGTGCTTCCACATATATACCATCCACTAGAATCCAATATTTTTTTACAGTTTTGGGGGTAAGATTCACATACAGTGAAATGCACAAATTCTAAGCTTCCCATTTGATTGGTTTTAACAAACATATACTCCCATATAAAACTATGGCTACTTTTTAAAAACTGTTTTCACTTACACTGTACAATGAGTAAACAAATTACTAATCATATAATGTGCATCTTAGCTTCTTGGGAGAATAAAAACTCCTAAAAACAGGAATTAGCTTGCTCTGTGTCATATTTCAGGTTGGCCAATATGATTACATTTGTTGCAGTTTCAAAGAATGGAATACTTATATGTTAATGTTAAATTCTGACAGTCTAGAATCTTAACTATCATCAAATCACAAATAAATCTTCAGAGAAAAATTGTTTGAGAATAAAAAGTTAATGAAAAAATTCATAGAAGTCCTGACCAGGTGCCTCAGTTGATTAGAGAATCAACTTTTGCACCCACCAAAAGGTTGTGGGTTAGATTCCCCATCAGGTCACACACTAGGTTGCAATTTGATTCTTGGGTTCCTAAAGGAGGCAACCAATCAATGTTTCTCTCTTACATTGATGCTTCTCTCTCTCTCTCTCTCTCTCTCTCTCTCTCTCTCTCTCTCTCTCTCTCGCTCTTCCTCTCTCTAAAATCACATTTTTAAAAAAAATTCTTAAGTAGGAAAACATCATATAATTCAAAATATTTTTTACCTAAATGATCAAAAAGTTGTTCCCCTAAAATGTGTGCAGCTCTAGGCTGCTGGATGCCCAATAGCCAATTCATTTACTGGCAAATTTAATGAAAATGTTTATTTACATTAACCCACTCCAGATATAATTTTGGGAACCTTAAAAATGAATCATGGATTATTACAAGTATTGAAGGAGTTAATATTTATAAAGCATGTAGGATATTGTGTAATATGTAGCAGATGAGATGTGTGTGTTTTATAATAAAATGCCCTGAACAGGATCTCTGTAGTCTGTTAGAGTTAAATAATTACTTAAGTGATTAGTTTTCCTTTCAATGTTAGCTACCTGACCTCTTCTGGGGTAAGGGCTGAGAGGAGGGAGGGAAGATTCAGCATTCCTGCTGAGTCCTCTAATCTGCCAGATAAAAGGTGGGGTTGGGCATAGGGAGGAGGAGGAGAGACTAAGAAAGATGCTTTTTAAATTTAAAGCATACGCCCATTCCCAACAGTATGACTGCCAGATGGGAGGTGGTGAAACCTGACTTGGCATGGCACATAGAAAAATCTGATTAATTTGGTTCTGGAGAATGTCAGGCCCAAGGCAGGTGGGCAGTCTAGGAGGTTGGACAGGAGAACCATGATTCCCAGGGCTGAGCTTCCCGAAGGCTACATGCGCAGTGAATAAAATAGAACCTCTCCAGGCCCCTTCCCTATAGGGAAAGCAGGTAGTCATCTTCCATGTGGCTATTTTCCTTTGCCTCTGGTTCCACTAGTAGAAGTGGCAGTAACCCTTTCCTGAGAATTATTAACTACAAGCTCACGATCAAATGGGTTTGGATATGGAATTCACGCTACTTGTGTGATACTTCCAGACTCCCAATATGAAAAGTTTGCTTAAAGAGGTCAGGTCCTTTGTTCAAGCACTTCTAACTCAGAATCTCAGAGATTTCCCACAGAAAAAGTTATAAAAATTAAACCTTACAATCAAAATCAGCAAACACAGAGGTAATAAGCCACCTTGAGTAAGAATCAAAATAATTAGTCACAGAAACAGACCCATACCTACTTAAAGACTGGAAATAGCATAGACGATCTAAATAAGCATGTTTAAGACTTAAAAGAATTGGCCCTAGCCAGTTTTGCCCAGTGGATAAAGCGTCGGCTTGTGGACTGAAGGGTCCCAGATTCTATTCTGGCCAAGGTCACATGCCTGGGTTGCAGGCTCGGTCCCCAGTGGGGGACATACAGGAGGCAGCCAATCAATGATTCCTTCTCATTATTGATGTTTCTCTTTCTCCCTCTACCTTCCTCTCTGAAATCAACAAAGAAATATATATAGTTTTTAAAAAGACTTAAAAGAATCGGAAATATAAGGAAGAAACAAGCAATTATCAAAATTCACCAGAAAGTTCTGGGAAAAAAAAAGTAATGAATTATTTCACTCATATGTGGCATCTAATGAACAAACTGAACTAGCAAGAAAAATAGAGACAGCCTCATAGATACAGAGCAGATAAAAGCCAACAGCTCTAGGGATGGTGGTGGAGTGAGAGGCAGGGGACAAGGAGGACTCAGCAAAAAAAGAAAAAAGGAGAGAGAAAGAACTCATGGACACAGACAATAGGATGGTAATTGTGGGAGAGAGGAAATGATTGGAAGTGGAAGGGGGCATGGGGGAGAGGAAGGATAAATGGTGATGAAAAGTTAATTTAAATATCACATTAGATGTGGTTGATGAATCAATGAGGTTGAATTTAGACCTAAAGAAATTACCAAGAATGCATCATAAAGAAATGAAGTGTTA
>PVJN01042554.1:0-18203 GCA_004026805.1 Lasiurus borealis | reverse complement strand
CCCCCCCCCCCCCCGACGGCACGTGAGTGACCCATCTGGACCCAGCGTCACACTCGTCTCTGACCTTCCAGCGAGGTCCCCACATCTCTGGCTAGTAAATGGGAGGCCTGAGCTAACCAGATTTCTATTTAAACACTGAGGAGCACAGAGCCCCGCCAGCAGGCAGGGCACTGGCACACAGGCGGGCGATCCTCGTTAACCCTCTCGGCCACGCTTCCCACAGGTAAGGGCAGAGCAACGCAGCCGCCTCCCGGGGGAAGGAACACGCGGTCTGGGAGGACCCTCTCTGTGCCTGTCCTGGGAAGGGCGAGTGCCCACTCCACACGCAGCCCCCGCCGGGCGCGGGGAGCAGATCTGCCAGCGTGTGCCCAGCAGACGGACCTGTCTTCTTCTTCCTCTTCTTCTTCTTCACTTTGAGAGGCTTCACCACGAGCTCCCGGTCGAAGTCTTCCGAGCTGATGACACTGAACCTCTGGGAGGCGGGCTGGCCGGCCCTGCCCAGCTCCAGCGCGGCCGGGGGCCCGGAGCCGCTGTCGGTGGAGTTGAGCGAGCTGCTCCTGCTGCGCGGCTCGCTGGCCACGGAGGCGCCTCTGAGCCTCGGCTCAGGGACCGGGGCCCCGGGCGGCCTCTCTGTGTGCTGCGCGGGGACCTGCTCCGTGCACCCTGGCGTCTCCAGACCGTCGCGCACTGAGAAAGGAGAGTTCGTGTCACTACCGCGTACCCGAGAGGCCACGTGCCTTATGTTAACTTCCCCACACCAGCCCCCCAATGCGAGAGCTCACAAAACTCAAAGAATCGCACAAAACCTTCCCATCGACCGCTGTTGTTCTCCCAGCCACTCTCACACACAAACACCTCCAGCTGCCGCGTCGCTGACTCCGCTGGGTACGGAGCCCCTCCCACCGACTCACCGGTTAGTGACCAAGGAGAGGCGTGTCTGAAACAGGCCTGTGCTTTCTCTGCTCATCCCGTGCCCTGAATATGCTTCCCGGCACCCAAAGGGCTTGGAAATAGAGGCAGGCCTGTCATTATACTGCTCCACATCCAGGGAGGAGAGGGTAGATGTCCCCGGGAGCCAATTCAAGGCCATGTTCATTAACCCAGGCAGCGCCCCTCCACGCAAGCGGCAGGGAGAGGACTGGCAGGGAAAGCATCCCGGGCTCGGTCCCAGGACAGAGAACAGGCAAGTCGGGGTGTCGTCTTATAGGGTAAGTATATCCCAAACTCTATTTTAACGGGAAAAGTTGGGGGACGTCTTATACACCGGAAAATATGGTATGCCCCAGATGACGGGTTAAAGGCTGTAAAATCTTATGCAAATCCAGGTCTTTGGCAGCACTAGTCCCACCCGCTGCCCACAGTGTCAGAGGCTGCTGGAGTGGGCACTGAGTTCTCACTCCCCCTCCCGCCTTCCAGACCCAAGGGTGCACCTCTACCAAGGGGAGACCTGTCTGATGCCGGCCGTAAAGCAGGCACCCTTCAAGAACAGTGGTGTAAACAGTACTTTAGGAATCAGAAGAAACCTGCCAGAAGCCTTCCTAGTTTAGACAAAGCCACAGTCATTGAGCAAACTGGTCAGGATTTCCATAAAAACCGCCACTGCACGCACACAGCACCTGTATTTCCAATACAAACCTATGGAGGCGAGCCCCTCCGGCCTGCTCGAGATTCTTATAATGTTCCTATCTCCCTTTAGGAGAAATATTTCATTTTCTGTGCAGGAAACAGACACGATATCACCGAATCCTTCCAAACCAGCAATCGCGGCCTGAACAGAAACAAAAACAAAGTCACCCCCCAGGCAAGACTGCTCCCTTGGGCCGGAGTGCACCAGCGCGCGCAGGGACCCGGGAAGGACACTGCGTTCTGCCACGAAACTTCGTGGAAGTGGGTAGGTGTCGTGTCCTGAGCTAGGAGGTGGGCAGGTGACACTGAGTGTGTCTGACCTGGAGCCACACTCCTAACCAGTCAATTCCCGTGTCTGGGGGGCAGTCTCCCGCTGCTGGCTGCTCTCTGGACCCTGTCCTCACCTGCGCCCCTCTCCCTATGACCCGGAGCTCCTCCTCCTGGTGGGACCAGCCTGGCTGCCTCACAGGGCTCTGCTCGTAAGACGAGGAGAAACTAAAACGTGTTTTTTTTTAAAGTTTCTATATCCACTCTAACGGTAACAATCTGTTGTCACCATGGCTTTTAAACAGAAATGGCAAAGCGATGCGTCTGTATTTGGGCAGAGGACAGCGGGGAAGGAAGCAGGAGAGCCTGTCGCTCAGGCCACCCTGACCCTTGGTGTACACACTCAGCCACCGGCAGTCTGGAAAAACACGACCCAACAGACTACCAAGAACAAGTTTAAGTGCAAAAACCCCTCATAATTTCTTGGCCGAGAGGCAGGACTATGCATAGCAAACCAAGTATTTTTTTCAAATCTACACAAATAATCAAACCGTCACCCGATTCCTTGACTGGCCCAGCGGGGAGAGTAAAGCCTGAGAACCTATTCCGTCCCCTCCAGCACCCCGAGAGGCAGCCCCTGGTAAGCCTGGAGACCCCAGGATGGGGGCAGGCGCCACCTACCTGGTTGACAGTGTCCAGGAGGTACACGCTGTATTCGTTCCAGCTCAGCACCCAGCCTTCCCGGAAGAAACAGGACACGAGCCCCAGGTGCCTCTCGGGGAAGCTGCCGCTTCCCGGGTCGCAGGGGTCCAGGCGCGGGTACAGCTCGAAGGGCTTGACTCCTCCCGCAAAGACGTCTTTCAGGAGAAACGTGGCTTGCACGGTCCCCTGCACGTCCGCCCTCCACAGCCGGAGCCCTGGCCGGGATGCGTACAAGGTCAGATCGCTTTGCTTACAAAGTCCTGGGATAAAACAAGCACCAAACTTCCCGGTGCTGGAATGAAAGAGAGAAACGAGACACGGGCTGATTTCAGGCGACCGCTGCTGCCGGCGGTAACAGGCACGCTTGGTCAGCCTAATCAAGACAGATCCTGAGAACCCCCTTGTTTCTCGTTAACTGAGCGGGCCATCCCTGTGCCCAGCCATGAGGGCACCTCCTGGCTCCCAGGTCACCGCTTCCCGTGTCCCCTGGGCCGCTGCACCCACTGCTTTAGCTGCACACTCTTGTTTCATCCCCGCAACCCTGTGAGGCACATACTGTGACCCCCGGAAACTGAGGCAGGAGCCGCTCGATGCGAGACCGCTCCGGCTGATCACCGCCTCCCGCCCACCCTGCACCAGCGGGCTCAGGTCTGGGGTCCGGGCATCCTTTGGGAGTTTTTCTAAACTGTCATAGGGACCAAGCCTCCCTCTGAAGCCATGACATATCGGACACTAACAAAAGAACGAATATGCGTCACACATGTAGTACACGAACCAGGGAAGCCTGGTAATGAAGCACACACCCCGAGCCCCTCCCTCCCGCCCCCGTCCCCAGAAGCCCCTGCCCGCTCCGTGCCCAGGGTGACCGCTAGGCTGTCTGTGCTTCCGTCCCCTCGCTTTCACGGAGGGTTAGCCACCAACCCATGCATTCCCGAACGACACTGCGTGTCTTCCACTGTGTAACACGGTGCACTGTTCTCTGCGCTCCGCGGAGACATGCTTTTAACACTACCCGGGGCGTTTCTAAGACTCGTCCTGTTGATCCAGCTGTGGCTCATCCACTGTCACTGCCACCCAGTACCCACACTGACTCCCACACTCTCCTGTGGCTGGGACAGGAGTGGGTTCTACTGCTCCGTTCTGAACCACAGTGCTGGGAGCATTCTGCACTGCCCTCCAGGCCGCAGGTGCCCGTCTGTGGCGATCGCAGACGGGACTGTGGGGGTGCTCAGGGAGAGAAGCTGAAGTCTGGAGACCGCTTCATCCTTCCTCAGTGACCATCCTGACGACACCCACGCCCCTAGCAGTCTCTGTGTCCTCACCGCTCCACGCTGGCACACCTTAGACTTCCCAAGTCCATGTGCTAAGAGGTTCAAATCTACCCTAAGTCCTGCTGCTTCTCTCCAAAATATTCCTCTGGTGTTGGGCAGTTTCTAGAAAGAGCACTGGCTTGCCCAGCGGCGCAGCTCAGTGGTTGAGTGCTGACCCAGACACCAAGAAGTCACGGGTTCGATTTCCACTCCGGGCCTGTGCCTGGGTTGCAGGCTCGAGTCCCAGCTGGGGGAGTGCAGGCAGCAGCCTATCAATGTTTCTTTCCCTCTCCCTTTTCTCTCTAAAAATCACTAAAAACAAATTACACAAGAGTACTGGCTTTACAGACTCCTCCTAGCTATGCGGTATGTGACCCTTCAGGCCTTGGTCTTCTGGTTTGTAAACCAGGGATAACGCCCATCTCCAAGGCTGAAGTGGGGATCAAGTCCCCACAGTTGCTCAACTGCCATGCACACGGCAGTGGGCACTCACAGCTGGGAGCTGCCCCTCACTCTACCCACGCCCCCAGAGAGTGTGGGTCCCGTGTGCTGGGTCTCCCCACTAGAGAGGGGCCCCCAGGGATCACAGAGAGAGTTTGTGGGCGTTTCTCTGCCCTTCGTGTCTCGCTAGGTCCCTATGGCACTGCAGTAACGACCTGCCTCTAGATAGGTCCGAGGAGGACATCAAGGGTCAGGTTCACTTTCAAACACAGACTGTTCGACTAACCGAGGTCCACGGCACCTCTCCAATCAGCAACACCTCTCACCCCGGCCCCGGTGGACTGACAGACCCAGGAGCTCCCGCAGGCGGCCACCACCCTCCCGTCCTCCTGTCACATCCATTCTGCTTGGTGACCCCAGGTGCCACCCTGCCTTTCCAGGGGCCAGCCAGTCAGTCACGGCTGTAAGAGGCGAGCTGCAGACAAGGGGCGGCTCCTAGGGAGGAAGCGAGGGGCTGCCACACAGACAGAGAAGCAGCTCCCTGTGTGGGGGGCACAGAGAGCAATGCTGGCTACACCCGCTGACCTCAGCCGCCCTCCCCCGATGGCACCGGCACTGCCAGCCTCCCCGGCCCTCACCAGCGCCTGTCAGCTCCACCACACTCACAAGCCAGCCCACGGCCCACGCACCCCAGCCCTTCCACACCTGGACACTCACCCCTTCCTCGGCTGGGCCCCGACCTGGCGGACAGACTGCTCCTCGGTGTGGAAGAGCAGGCTGCGCTGCACGGTGGACACAAGCAGCACCTTCTGGCTGTAGTCCAGCTGCACGACGCTGCACGGCTCCTCCAGCACCAGGTGGGACTTGCAGACGCCCTGGAGAGGCAGGCCGGTCACCCCACGCTGGGGCCAGCTCCCCACCTCCCCAGCGACTAGCAGGCCGGTCACCCCACACTGGGCCCAGCTCCCCACCTCCCCAGCGACTAGCAGGCTGGTCACCCCACACTGGGACCAGCTCCCCACCTCCTCCATGCCTAGCAAAGTACCCGCTCTGTGACTTTTATTTAGGCCAAGTTCCCCTTAAAGTACACGCTTTAACTCGCATCATATGCGGTGTCAACCCATCGCCCTGAAATTATCTTGAAAATCCTCACTAAAGAGAAGACAGGCAATGCTAACATCATCTCAAGCTACCTCAAGCTTGACAAGAAACATTAACAATTCTGTATAATTTATTTTGAAATGTCTCAATCGATGGTTCAAAGAAAAATTCATTAAGATCTAAGCAGAAACATGCTGCACCACAAGCATTATTTATCCTACGATAAAGGAGCACATGGGAATTCCATAAAATTATTGTGATTACGACCAGCCAAGTTCATATTATACTCCCCCCCACAGAGTTCAGAGCAATCTGGGGGACATTTCATCCCTGCCGACTGAAAGGTCAGAGAGAACAGGAGGTTAGAAGGAAACTGATATGGTATTAAACACATTGAAGAACAAAGGTGAAATCTAGAAGGCGCTTTGCTGTTAACACAAACTCTACTTCTTGGAGTCAGAGATCTGCCTGGGTCCTCACTCTTCCCTGAGCCCGTTTCTGGGGAAGAAGTACTGATGTGCCATCACAGGCCTCTGAAGGAGGGGATGGGGAGGAGAGGGGAGAGGAGGGGAAGGGAGGGGAAGAGGAGGTACAGAGAGGAGGGAGGGGAAGGAAGGGGCAAACAGACTCACCAGAAGGGTTATAAGGGGACTTTTCACCCTTCAGACACACAGCTCCCTGAACTGTGCCAAGCACCCAAGCCGGGTAACCATCATCCCGGTGAAGATACGGAAGCCCCGTCCCTCCCACCTGCCCTGGTGGCTATGCCAACGGTAGCTTGTTAGTTTGTGACTCTCCTAGCACCGCAATGACATTTACCGCACTGCATTTCAAAACAACCCACACCCGCCCATGGATCTCACAGCCTTTAAAAAAGCGACTGGAACCTCCATGGAGCCGGGAAGAGAGGGTCGGACTGCTCAGGACACGGCTTCCCGCTGAGCGTGTCCTGTGCCCTGCCCGCAGGCCGGCCGGCGAGTGGCAGCAGGGAAGGACACACGGGACCCTCAGCAGTGTCACGGACAGCTTCCTGCACAGGGTGGTGTAGGCCACACTGGGGCGTGCCAGCCTCGCTCAGTGGCCCTGCACTGATGGAACACAGCCACATGGGGGCGCCGCCAGAGCCTCAAGGTGGCCCAACTGAGCAGGAAACCCAACTCCCCGTGTCCCTGGGCCCCCACACAGGCACTCAGCAGTCAGGTCGTTTCTGATGTAGAAGGACGACGTCACTCCATCTTGGCCCCCGGACACACGTCCTTCTGCGCCGTGTCCGCCGTGCACGGGGGCACCCTGTCCTCTCGTCCTCTCAGGCGACAAGCACCCTGCGACGGCTCGCGCCGTCAGCGCCGTCGGCCGGGGCAGCTGCCTTTCACACACGCCTGCTGGCTTGGAAGGCGGTCACTGTTGCGGGTGGGGGTTCGACAGGCTTCCACCAGAAAGCACAGAGGGAGCCTGTTCTCCCGGGCAACAAGCGCAGGGTTTGTTGCTGATGAAATTCAAGCTTTCAAACACAGATCAGAATTGGAAGCCAGGAGCCGCCTGGTGGACCTGAGGATTCCCAAGAGCCGACGGCTGTTCTCATCAGAATGACGACACTAACCAAGCGGCGCTCCTCAGTGTTACATC
Source organism: Lasiurus borealis (assembly GCA_004026805.1). Lineage (NCBI taxonomy): Eukaryota > Metazoa > Chordata > Mammalia > Chiroptera > Vespertilionidae > Lasiurus > Lasiurus borealis. The sequence continues at coordinate 11,130 of PVJN01042554.1, read as the reverse complement.
ATTAAATGCGCCAACACGTGGCAGATCTGCCTCCCTCGGGACTCAGAGTGTTCTAAGTGACCGGAGAATGTTACAAAACGCTCGTGAGTCAAAGAGCCATTCTGACTGCGATTTCATGGTAATAGAGCACCAAGAATTCACCCCATGGCTTCAATTCCACACTGCAGCTAACCTTCGAGGACACTACCATAGTCAGTGTGGGGACAGAACTAAAGAATACCCAGCCAAAACCGGTTTGGCTCAGTGGATAGAGCGTCGGCCTGCGGACTGAAAGGTCCCAGGTTCGATTCCGGTCAAGGGCATGAATTCAAGTTGCGGGCACATCCCCAGTAGGAGGTGTGCAGGAGGTGGCTGATGGATGTCTCTCTCTCATCAATGTTTCTAACTCTCTATCCCTTTCCCTTCCTCTATGTAAAAAAATCAATAAAATATATTTAAAAAAGAAGAAGAAGAAGAAGAAGAAGACCCACAATTCCCTGGAAAGGCTATTAAAACACTCCTCCACTTCTAACCACAGGCTGGAGTTTCTTTATATCTTCCAAGCAAAACAATGTATTTGAAACAGAATTCGGGCCATCTTCCTCACACCAGGTATGAAAGATTCACAGGCATGTAAAGCAATGCCACTCTTTCTACTATTTTCATAAAAGTGTTGTTTATCTTAACATATAACAGGTTTATTATTATTAAAAAGCTAGAGGCCCGGTGCATGAAATCCATGCATGCAGGATGGAGGGGTGTCCCCCAGCCCAGCCTGCACCATCTCCAATCTGGGATCCCTCAAAGGATGTCCTACTGCTGGTTTACAGGGATTGAGCCTAAATCAGCAGCTGGACATCCTTCTTCAACCCGGGACTGCTGGCCCCTAACCGCTCACCTACCTGCCTGCCTGTCCCTAATCACTCTGCCTGCCGGCCTGCTTGCTCCCAAATGCCCCCCCCCAAGCCAGCCTGGTCACCCCCAACTACCTCCCCTTGCTGGCCTGCTTACCCTTCCCTTCCCTCCCCCCTGGCCTGCTTGCCCCCAACTGCTCCCCTGCTGGCCTGCTCATTCAAAACTGCCCCCCCCACTGTCCTGATCACCTCCAACTGACCCCCACTGATGGGGTGAGGGGCTGATGGTTGTTTGGCAGGCTGGCCAAGCCCCCAGCGGGGACCCTCACATCATGGGAGTGTGGCCAGCCTGGGAGAAGAGCAGAGGGCTGTTTTCAGGCTGGCCATGCCCCATGATCTAGGCTCCCAGCCTCTCCTTTTTTGTCTTTCTTTTTTTCAGCACTTCCTTGAGTGGAGGCCAGGGCCAGCTGGAAGCAGGTATCGGGGTCTTATCTATCTTCTATAATTGAAACTTTGTAGCCTCGAGCAGAGGCCAGGGCCAGCTGGAAGCAGGTATCTGGGATTTATTTATCTTCTACAATTGAAGCTTTGTAACCTTGAGCAGCGGCCAGGGACAGCCAGGGCTGGCGGGAAGCTTGGCTTCCTCCATTGCCAGGGGCAACCCAAGCCTTCTGCTTGCTCCAGCTCCATGGCTGCTGTCATCTTGGTTGGGCTAATTTGCATACTTGTTCCTGATTGGTTGTGGGCATAGTGGAGTGATGGTCAATTTGCATGTTTCTCTTTTATTAGTGTAGATATTTTTAATAAATATTTTTTACTTTCTCAGGGTTGGTTTCTAACATGATGCACTTAGCAGACAGAACTCATACAGAAGATAGCACCTATAAGAAATCAGTCTTAGGCTGGAGCTGGTTTGGCTCAATGGATAGAGTGTTGTCCTGTGGACTGAAGGGACCCAGGTTCGATTCCGGTCAAGGGCATGTGCCTTGGTTGCAGGCACATCTCCAGTGGGGGGCGTGCAGGAGGCAGCTGACCGATGTCTCTTTCTCATCAATGTTTCTAACTTTCTATTCCTCTCCCTTCCTCTCTGTAAAAAATCAATAAAAAATATATATACATAAAAAGAAAAAAGAAAAAAATCAGTCTTGGGTCCAAGGGACAAAAGCCACTCAGCTAGTAGTTGCTGAATTCCTGCCCCACACTCGGCATGAAGGCTACAAATAAGAAAATGGAAGGAGACCACCTCGGAGGTCAGACCAACTGGGCAGGCCGGCACGAGGCCGATGTCAGGGGGAAGGCAGGTGTGCGGCAGAAGCTTAGTCTGCAGTTGAACTCAGCCAGGAGTTAGCTTGTGGTCCCACCTTGCTGCCTGTGTCTCTTGGCATGGTTTCCTCCATGGTGTGAGAACATAGCTCAGGGGACTCTTGGAGGATTAAATAAAGTAGGAAACATGAGGGTGGGGCTGGACCCGGTCACCTCACAGCGGCAGCTCTTGGCGAGGAGTGAACTGTGTGCCACCGAAAGCGCTGACCTCTGACCAGCTGATGAGGGAGGGTGTCACCTCGTTCCTACAAACCCTCAGGAGTTAGGAACGACAGTGGCTTCTTTTCATAGTAGAAGAGGCAACAAAAGAATGAAAACGTGGCTGCAACAGTGCAAACCAAGGCCAGCTCTCTCATCACGAAGTAGAGGCTCATGAAACATTAGAAAAGTCCTTGAAAGAAAGTGTTACTCACAACTGAGAAAACAGGATGGGGAATACACGCTGAGGAACTAAACATGCGATGAGGATTTCCCCAAGCACCCGGCCAGCGGTGCCCCTGCAGCTCACCTTACCTGGTCTAGGTCCAGAGAGGAGTAGACAATCCTCCCTCTGTCGTCCCCAGAGAACAGTTTCATCCCGTTGGGGCTCCACGCCAGGGCTGTGATGCTGTTTTTGTGAATTCCAGTGACGTCAAATCTCCGGAGCTACGAGGAAACGGTCAGTCACACCAGAGAAAGGAAGGATCAGCACGGGGTGGAGCTTTGGGGTCAAGGTGGATGGAACCGTCCCACTTTTGGGGGAGCTGGGTCCCTTCAAAGCCCAGAGGAGAACCAGAGATTGCCCAGCGGAATTTAAATCGCCACATGTGCTTTTTGCATGTCCTAATGGAACCAACATGCTACCTGGTGACCAAGCGCGCAGGGTGACTTTCCTGGCCATCACTGTCCAGGCAGATGAGGATTCTCATCTAAAACCCTGGGACTTGCCACGACGGTCAGAGACGCTGAACCGCGCCGGCTCACCTGCTTGTTCCTCCCGGGCAGAGACGACACCATCTGGAAGACGGCGACCCGCCCGGAGGCTGTGCCTGCGGCCACTAGGTCATCGAAGCAGCTCAGCAGCTTCACTGCCGTGATGGCCTCGGTCTTCCCCTGAAAGAGGAAACAGCAAACACCAGTCAGCCTCGGCGCCCCGCAGAACACCCCGGGGGGCAGGGGAGGGTGGGGAGAGGACCCGCACAGGCGCAGCTCCGACCCCGGGAGGGCGCATGCAATGCAGGGAGATGATGGACTCTGGTAAACCTCCTTCCCATGTCTTCACCATCCCATTTCTTTTCTCTCCTCCCTCTTAGTTCTCTTTTTTTGTTTTATATTTTGTTTTGCCCTTCTTTCTCTCTGTCCTATTGTTATTTGTTCGATTGTAGATTAGTTTGGTTTTTTTGTTTGTTCGATTGTTTCTTTTCTTTTTGCTTCTGTTTTCCCTCTCCTCTAAATACCTAGAAAAGCTCAGTAAGACACATAAAAACATCCTTCTAAATGCACGGCTGACCTCTGAAAAGTAAAAACACTTACAGGAGCCCAAATCGGAGAGAATATGGCCAAACCAGGACAGAAGCCAGCCTTGAAGCTGCAGGCCTCCCTGGACTGCGTGGCTTCAGGTCAGACGAGGTGGAGACTGGGACCCATAACCTCTGCCAAAGCCAGAAGCCCTGTGACCCGGCCCGCAGAGAAAGGGAGGGCGAGGGGAAACGGACTTGCTGGCAAAAGAGGCCGACAATGAACTCGGCCTTAGCTCCGGCACTGACGGCAGTGAATGAAGAATCTCTCTAGGAACCTGCAGCCACAAGCCTGCTCTCAGGATCAGTTTCACTTTCTTCCTTTCCACCAAAAAGGAGCTCCAGGCCAGGCATTTTAACGGAAGCGCTTCCCGGTGAGGAGCACGCCTGGTGCCTGGCAGAGTGAATGTAACCCCATCTGCGTCTCCACCCAGGCCCCCCAGCACTGCCATGTCAGGATCAGCCACATCACGAGGAATGGCCACAGGGAAAGAGGCCATGAAGAAGCATCAACTCCGGGAACTTCCACACCAAGGTCACCTGCCAGTGGGTGCTTTGGTCACAGGCCTGAGGTCTGCCCCCTCGGTCCCGACACCAATCAGTCCCTGGCTGGGAGCAGCAACAGAAGGGTGGCCTCGGAATGGCCGACTGAGCGCCCACCAAGGATGGAGAGGATCTGAGGCCAGGTCATTACCACATGACATGCAAAGTGAAATGACACAATGAACACTGTTTTATTTAAAGAGAGAGAATACCGAGGGTTACTGTTCATGGCTGAAGCAGGGTGCATAGAGCCTTTTAGGGTGTCCAAACAAGAGGACTAAAATCCACGATTAGTATCTCTTTCGGCAGTATTCCTATCTCAAAAAAGCAATCTTTCGTGTTAACACATTACCGTATTTTCCGGCAAATAAGACGACTTTTTAACCCAGGAAAATCTTCTCAAAAGTCGGGTGTCATAGGGTGGGTATATCCCCAACTCTATATTTTAATTGGAAAAGTTGGGGGTCGTCTTATACGCCAGGAAATACAGTACTTAAAAATGGGATTTTCACTGCACCAGCTTCATTAGCTCCCAGCGAGTCTGGTCTCTCACCCGGCTACTGTGAGAGATGGCCTCCCCCACACCACAGAGCTGCTGGCTCTGGCGAGATGGCAGTGCAGGCTCAGCAGGAGGCGCTGGCTACTGGCTTCGCGGTGCTGGTGCAAGGCCACCAACAGCCGGGCTGCTCACAGGCGCCTGACGGCCTGGGAAAAGCAGCAACACCCACCGGCTGCCACCGGCATGTCGACACGGACACCCGTGCAGGTGGTCTGGGAAGGATGTGTCCACTCCCCGGGGCAGAGGAGGGGAGGTAAGCACGGTGCCGCCTGGAGGGCTCATGGCACCGGACTGTCCTTGTTTTCATTTTAAAATGAGGAAATGCGATCACGTGACAAGAAAATTTACAACAGAACCATACACAACAGCTTAAAGGGTTTCACAGAACAGGCGCCCGCAAGTCCCATCTGGCTTGGGAACGGAAACATCCAGAACAGCTCCGAAGCCCTCTGTGCCCCTCTCTCCCTGACTCACAACTCCACTGCCCCGAGGCTGGGCAAACCACGGCCTCGCGTGTCCTTATACACAGAGGTGTGGCCCCAACCTTCCTGCCCTGATGCTCCATCTCCTCAGTGTCCTGCTGTTGATCAGCCCAGGGAGGCTGCCTCCCTGTCACCGAATGCTCAAGAAGTGGAAGTTTAAGCCAAAAAGCCAAGTTACATTTTACAGCAAATGAACTGGTGAGCAAACCAGAATGTTCGTGTAGGTCTGAGCCGTGCATTCCTCCTCTGTGGCCAGTGTAACACGGGAAGCAAGTTTGAGTCCAAAAGCTACCTGACAAGCAGGGAGCCATTTCTTTCTGTTGTGAATCCTCACCCGGGGATATTTTTTCCATGGATATTTGGAGAGAATGGAAGGGAGGAGCAGAGACAGAGAGAAACCTTGATGTGAGAGACATAAATTGGCTGCCTCATGCATGCACCCTGACCCGGGCCAGGGATTGAGCCTGCAACCAAGGTATAAGCCCTTAACTGGAATCAAACCCAAGACCCTTCAGTCTGAGGGCCGACACTAACCACTGAGCCAGGCTGGCTAGGGCGAGCCTGGAGGCATTTCTGATGAAACCACTGAGGCACACCAAAGGAATCCTCAGTGTGGGGCATGCAGGAGGCAGCAAATCTATGCTTCTCTCTCATTATTGATGTTTCTATCCCTCTCTGCCTCTCCCTTCCTTTCTGAAATAAATAAAAATGCCCGTCCTAGCTAATGAAGAGGGAATATGCTAATTGACCATCACTCCTTCACAAAGATGGCTGAACCCACAGCTGAGGCCAAGTTCCCATAAGAAGCTTTAACGAGCAATATGCAGGGACCTAAGGCCACCCTCTCCTGCCCCTGTGGGGCTAGACAGGGGACCTCAGGCTGCACCCCTCGCCCTAGTGTCAGGCTAGGGGACCTCAGGCCATGCCCCCTACCCAGCAGAGCTTGACGGGGGACCTCAAGGTGCACCACCAGTGCTGGGTTGGGGAAACTCAGGCTGTGCCCCCACCCAGCAGGGCTTGATGGGGGACCTAAGGCTGCACTCCCCTTCCAGTGCTGGGCTGGGGGAACTGAGACTAAGCACCTCCCACTTGGTGTGGCTTGATGGGGGAATTCTGGGCTGGGGGACCTCAGGCCACCCCCCTTTGATCCTGGTGCCATGCCAGGGGACCTGAAGCTATGCCCCCTGCCCGGCAGGGCATGACAAGAGTGGGACTCGCTGGGTCTGGATCTAGCCCAATAGGGAGGGGAGAGGAGTGGCCGGGTCTGGGTCTCACAGGATTTTGAGGTGCATGTAGGTGGGCAGGGACTTGACTCTGGGTCCCAGGGTGAGCCCCAGATTCTGACAGGAGGAAGGTTTTCATATGCATTTTACTAATTTTCTTTCGTCTCTGACACTTCTATTATAGAGAAAGGGCAAATAGCAACATTAAATTATTTCCTCTAACCTCCCTTTAATGTGCATGAATTTCATGCACCAGGGTCACTAGTATATAGTTCCTCTGTACGCCCCACAATGAAGATCAGGCCTGCATCCCAGGCATGTAGCCTGACTGGGAATCAAACCCTGATTTTATATATAAAATCTCCTATCTAACAAAAGGAAAACATGCCCATACCCCTGCTATGCCCACCATCCAATCAGGAGCGAGTATGCAAATTAACCCAACCACAATGGTGGTTAATTTGCATACCCAGGCGCAGAGCGAAGACTGAAGATGGCGTAGAAGGGAGCAAAGCTGTGGAGAGGCAAGCAAGTTGGGTGGCTCAGAAGGGAGGGAAGCAGGCGGGGCAGCAGAGACCGCAGCAGGAAGCCCTATTGTAGGGATCTTCCTGCAATGGGCCTCTAGTATATATATATAAAAGCCTAAGCGACTGGCTAACCAGGAGCTATGATATGCACTGACCACCAGGGGGCAGATGCTCAACGCAGGAGCAGAAACCACAGGCATGAAAACATGGAACAGACTGATGAATCTAAAGAAGGAAGGGGGTAAGAGGGAGGGCCGAGGGCCGGAAGAGATTTAGCCAAAGATCTTATATGCATACTACAGGCCCAGTGCATGGCCTGACCTGCTGAGATCGGACCGAAATCGGTTCTCTGACATCCCCTGAGGGGTCCCAGATTACGAGAGGATGCAGGCCAGGCCAAGGGACCCACCGATACACAGTATTAAAAATAAATAAATAAAACAAAAAACCAAGTGTGAATACTCAAGCAGCGGTCACCAATGGGGGTCCGAGAGGTCCTAAAGGCTGGCGACCGTTGACTTAAAGGGAAACAAGGGACCTGCTTTTCTGAACTAAAGCCCTTCACTTCACTCCTAGCTCAGTTCTGACCCCCGTTAGACTCGCCGCTCGGTTCTGAATCTCCCATTAAGACTCCCAGTTGGGTTCTGCCTCTCTCGTGAGCCTCCCAGCTCCACGTGGCAGGTACCTGGCCTGTTTTGCGCTCTCCTGCATCTCCAGGACCTCGGATGGGCCTGGCACACAGTAAGCGCTGGACACGTGCTTATGATGTGCACACGGGACAGCAGGTGTGGCCAAGGGGCAGAAAGGGGCTGTGGATGGGCAAAGAGTTCTGAAGGCAAAGCCATGAATGGCAATAACCTGCTGAGTGCTAACAAGGGAGATTATACATTTAATTCCAAAACAGAAAAACAGAAACTCAGGTCATGTTACTTTTCTGATCTATTCCTATGTATGCCATACTGTATGTTTAACAAGTTTATAACACTTTTGTACTTATTATTAGCTCCTCACACATTACTCTGTGCTTCTGGCACTCACTAGCAAGAATCTCTTGTGTCACCATCTGCTCTCTCCAACTAACTAGTGTAGAGAAAGAAAAGGTTTCCACAGAGGATTATTCTTGAAAACACATGCCAGGCTCTACTTATGATGTAAAAGGTCTGTTATCTTCTTTAGGAACACACTTTATTTGAAAAAATGCTCTTTCAGCCCAGCCAGTGTGGCTCAGTGGATGAGCATCATCCCATGAACCAAGAGGTCACCCGTTTGATTCCCGGTCAGGACACATGCTAGGGGTGCAGGCTTCATCGCCAGCAGGGGGTGTGCAGGAGGCAGCTGATTGATGTTTCTCTCACATCGATGTATCTCTTTCTCTCTCCCTTCCTCTCTCTGAAATAAATTAGAAAACAACAACAGTTCTTAAAAAATATATTAGCATAAACTCTAGAGCCAGTCTGCCCAAGTTCAGACAATATTGCCCACCATTCCCTAACTTCTGACCTTGGTCAAGTGCCTTAACCTCTTTGTGTCCCAGTGTCTCCCTGTTAAAATGGGGATCAAGATAACACCCATCTCAGAGAATTTTTCTAAGCATGTGATGAGTTAACACATATATGTAAAGGTTAAATAATGCCTGGCAGATAGTAAGTGCTACATGCATGCTAACCATTTTTGTTAGTTTGACTATAACCCTAGCTGATTTGGTTCAGTGGATAGAGTGTCGGCCTGGGGACCAAAGAGTCCCGGGTTCAATTCCAGTCAAGGGCACAGGCCTGGGTTGCAGACTCGATCCCCATTAGGGGGTGTGCAGGAGGCAGCCCATCAACGATTCTCTCTCATTACTGATGTTTCTATCTCTCGCCCTCTCCCTTTCTCTCTAAAATCAATAAAGAAATTTAAAAACAAAACAAAACATACCCTTCCAAAGTTTCCTGCTAGGTATTAAACACTAAAACATTTCCTTTTTAAAATGATACAATGTTTTCATCTATATCCCACTTCAATTAAAGATGATTTCAAAGTATTGTCTGGGTGAGACTCGAAGGCGCCACATTCTAGTACATCGGCAGTAAACTGTCCCTCGCTGGAACTCGCAAACAAGTCGACCCCAGCCTGGGCTCAGGCCCGCGCGTGGAGAGAGGACAGAGACTCACCTCAAAGTTGTACTTCTTCATCCGGCTGAGGCGCCGGCAGTACAGGTAGAGCATGCCGGTGCTGCTGCCCACGGCGATGTAGTCCGCGCTGGTGTCGAGGGCCGTCAGGTAGACGGCCACGGAGCGGAAGCCCTTCTGGATCTTGGTGGGAATGGCGTTGAGGAGGTAATACAGCGGGCAGAACTCCCGGAACGTGACGGGCTCCGGGGGGGACGCCATGGCCCCGGTTCCCACGGCTGGTCCTCAGGAAGGGACAGGCGTGTGGACTGGGCATCGGAGGACACCTGGGGGCTGGAGGACAGAGGGGAGGTCAGGTTCCATCGTGGGAACAGGAGGAATTTGCAGGCGGGGAGACATCACAGCTGGAGCCGAACTAATCGGAGAAAGCAAGCCGGCGGCCATTCAGACCACTTTTTTGGGGGGAAGGGCATTTAAATTGATGTCAGAGAGGAAGGGAGAGGGGGAGAGGGATAGAAATATCAAGGATGAGAGAGAATCATCGGTCATGTTTCCTACAGGACCTCACCCTAGGGATCCAGCCCGAAACCCGGGCAGGTGCCATGGACCAGAAACCCAACTGTGACCACCCCTGGTTCAAAGGTCAACGCTCAACCCATGGGCTGAGCCCCACTTTCAGATGAAGAATCTTTTAAGGCCAGAGGCTCGCAAGACTTGCCCCAGACCAAGGGCTGAGATCCAAATCCAGGGCTGCCCTCCACGTCCTGGGGGCCTTCCCCAGGTCCCAGGCACAGCTCTGCCAGCCAGGGCAGCGACAGGGGGGCATTCCCCACCTGACCAGCGGGAGGGGCAGCTGACCAGCGGGAGGGGCACCTGACCAGCGGGAGGGGCACCTGACCAGCGGGAGGGGCAGCTGACCAGAGGGAGGGGCAGCTGACCAGCGGGAGGGGCAGCTGGCCAGCGGGAGGCACATTCAGCCCTTTGGGCCCACGAAGACCTCAAACCCTCGCGGAAGCGTCCGCGTGCTGGACGGCAGCCCGTTCAGCGGAGTGTTTCCTCCGTCCACGGAGCTGACCTCCCACCTCCTCCAGCGACACTCGCCAGGGGCCCTGGCCCCATGGGCTCGCCTTCCACCGGGATGTCCACCCAAGCGCAGCTCGTCCCCCCGCAGCCCCGGCGGGGTGCGCGGGGCGGAGACGAGGCGCAGAACAAAGCCCGCGATCCCGGGGGAAGGCGAGGGCGGCAGAGCGGGCAGGGGCGGGGCGGCAGAGCCGGCCTCCGGGCAGGGGCACGGGCACGCCGACCCCGCCGACCCCGCCGGGCACTGCTGGCGCCCCGCCTGCCCGCCCCGCCGTCCTCCACCGACGCGGCAGCAGCGCGGCCTCCGGTTCCCGGGGGAGGCCCGGCCCGGCGCAGAGCTGCCGCCGCGCCCCTGCCCGCCGCTGCCCGCACGGCCCCTCCCGCCCCCCGCGGAGCCCGGACAGAGGCGTCGCTGTGCGCACCCCCTGGGGACGTGCAGGTCTGTGGCCCCCGAGGCGCGGCGGCTGCGTGGGTCCATCCCGGGGGGCGGCGGGGGAGTGGACGGAGGGGCGGAGCCGGGGAACCGGGGAGCGGGGGGCGGCGGACGGGGGCGCGGAGGGCGGAGCCGGGAGCCGGGGCGCGCGCGGAGGAGGGGCGCTCGGCGTGGGGGACGCTCAGCCGCGGCGGCCGCGACGGGAGCGGGAGGGCGAGGCTGAGGCGCGACGCTGAGGCGCGGAGGCGCTGAGGCGCTGAGGCGCGGGGAGGCGGGAGGGGTGCGGGCCGCGCCCCCGGACTCACCTCCCGCGCAGCCCCGCGGACTCGGGGCCCGGCCGGCGGAGGAGGCGGGGTGAGGCCGGGCCGCGGGGGCCGCCGGGAGCCCGTTCCTGGGCCGCCGGGCCCGCCCCACCGGGGACAGCCGGCTCCTGAGGGGCCAGAGCGGCAGCGCCACCAGCGGCGGGCGGGTCGGAAGTGACGTAACTTCCGGTGGGTGGGCGGGGCCCCGGCCTCCTTCC
>PVJN01042553.1:0-18203 GCA_004026805.1 Lasiurus borealis | reverse complement strand
GGCCAAGGGCATGCTGCTGCCCGAGCCGCGCCGGGACGCGCACATCTTCCTGAGCTGGGTGATCGCCCAGCTCGTGACCGCCGTGGCCGGCTTCTCCTCCTACCCCTTCGACACGGTGCGGCGGCGGATGATGATGCAGTCGGGGCGCAAGGGGGACGAGATCCAGTACCGGGGGGCCATCCACTGCGGGCAGAGGATCCTCAAGGAGGAGGGGTTCCGAGGCTTCTACAAAGGCGCCTGGTGCAACGTCCTCAGGGGCATGGGCGGGGGCTTCGTGCTGGTCCTTTACGACGAGGTGAAGAAGATCATCTAAGGCGTGTGTCCCCCTGGACCCCCTCGTCTCGTCCTCCTCTCTCGAGGGCAGGGACCTGGAGAGCAGCGCCGAAGACTTCCCTCGGAAAGACAGACAGACCCATGCATGGACCTTCCGGAAATTCTGACGTCTTTGGCCCGCCTGCTCCTGGGTTACAGAGGAGAGGTCTCGGGGAGGGCTCTAGAACGGGGTTCATTGTGATCACGGACGGGCAAGGCACCCTGATTCCAAGCGTTGCTTTACCGGGGGAGGGAGGAGGAATCCTGACGTCTTCGTGGTGGTTCCGCAGGGCAGGGCAGGGCAGCTCCCTGACCACCCACAAAGAGCCCCGGGGGGGTTGGTAGGACCCAGGTGCCTTTACGTATTTATTTAAAGAAAGTCATGTCTCCCACTTGTACTTGGTCGCTATCCTCTTTTGCACATCCGGTCACTTGTGGTAATGTTCTATGCTGGGCATTTTGCCACCAACAATTAAAAAACAAAACAAAAACCAAAACAAACAAACAAACAAAAAAACAGAACAAGAAAAAAAAAAAAACACCAGTTAAACTACTTGTGCTACCAAATGTTCAACATACCTGCAGTGGAGACCAAAGCTGGGACTGTCATTCAGCACCATCTCCCAAGGACTCCCAGGAATTGGTCACACTGAACCACTTTAACTCTAGAAGAGAGAACCTTTCAGCTTGATAACACATGTTACTAGTATAGACTAGTCTTTCTGTCCCACAGGACCTCCGGCAGACCACTATTCTAGGGCTCCTAGAGTGTTTGGTTTATCATTATGGGATACTAACATCACATCAAGCAAGGAACCTCTTTATAGCAAAGGAGAAGCAACTGTGGCCATTTGACAATTGGCTACACTTTTTTTTTTAATTGATTTTTACAGAGAGGAAGGGAGAGGGATAGAGAGTTAGAAACATTGATGAAAGAGAAATATGGATCGGCTGCCTCCTGCACACCCTGCAACCAAGGTACATGCCCTTGACTGAAATCGAACCTGGGACCTTTCAGTCCGCAAGCCGATTCTCTATCCATGGAGCCAAACTGGTTAGAGCTACACTTGTTTTATCTCATATAACATCATCAGGAAGTTTCTGGGAAGGCTGAGTAATGAAACACTCCTAAAAGGCAAAGCTTGCAAATGATACCCAGAAAGCATGTAGTGACATTTTTGAAGAAACAGTATACACACTAAATTGATTATACACTACAAGTTAATTTTGTTCCCTGTTGATGTTGGATAGATGGGTACAGGAAAAAAGGGGTAAATACTAGAATAGTCCCACTTAGCATTCCTCACAGTGCCTCATGTGGAGCACAAAGGTGCTTTCCATCACTGCAAATCTAGGGTCTAATGTGCATACTACATACTGGTTTCTAGGAAGAAATATTTCCACCTGGTGACACAGAAAGAATCTCAAACTTGAAGCTATAATTGCTACCTAATCACCAAGAAGTAGTAGTCAAGGGATGGAGTCATTATCCTGCCAGAATGTAAGGTTGCTGTTATATAAAGTAGGATCAGGAAGAAATGTTTGTAAGATGCACCCAATCCACTAGGGCAGTGGTTGGCAAACTCCTTAGTCAACAGAGCCAAATATCAACAGTACAATGATTGAAATTTTCTTTTGAGAGCCAAATTTTTTTTATAATGTATTTTATTGATTTTTTTACAGAGAGGAAGGGAGAGGGATAGAAAGTCAGAAACAACGATGAGAGAGAGACATCGATCTGCTGCCTCATGCACACCCCACACTGGAGATGTGCCCGCAAGCAAGGTACATGCCCCCAACCGGAATCGAACCTGGGACCTTTCGGTCCGCAGGCCGACGCTCTATCCACTGAGCCAAACCGGTCTCGGCGAGAGCCAAATTTTTTAAACTTAAACTTCTTCTAACGCCACTTCTTCAAAATAGACTCACCCATGCTTTGGTATTTTGTGGAAAGAGCCACACTCAGGGGGCCAAAGAGACGCATGTGGCTCGTGAGCTGCAGTTTGCCAATCACAGCACCAGGGCATCACTTGGTATTGTCCTGGCTAATTTCGATAATAATAAACAAGCACACCAATCACAGCCAAAGGAGTACATAAATACAGGGCTCAGAACCCTTAGGGATAAGGGTATGGATATCTACCAAGTAGTTAACCTAAAGCAGCAGAGATAATGGTAGAGAAAGAGAGCAATCACAATAAGCAGAAGATAAGAGATAAGTATGTACGAGAGGTGATCCTCTTTCAGAAGCCCTGAGACACTCATTCCACAACTTACTAGCTGAATGCCTATATGCTGAAGAGGATGTGTTGCTTCTGCATATGTCTGGTATCTGCGTTAAAAGAACAGAACACCTTGAGGGAACTAGAGATTTTGAGAAAGAGGTGAGAGGATTTGTGCATGAAGCAGTGGGCTGCCTGCCTTTCTTGCTGTGGGTGGCCAAGATTTATCTTTATGCTACTAGAGGCCTGGTGCATGGAATTTGTGCACGGCGGTGGGGGGAGAGATTCCTTAGCCTGGCCTGCACCCTCTCCAATCTGGGACACCTCAGGGGATGTCTAACTGCCTTTTGCAATCCAGAACTGCTAACTCCTAACTGCTCACCTGCCTGCGTGCCTGATTGCCCTTAACCCATCTGCCTGCCTGCCTGTTCATCCCTAATGGCTCCCTTACCAGCCTGATTACTCCTATCTGCTCCCTGACATCCTTCCTGATCACCCAAACCTCCTCTGCCTCACCCCACACACAGGATTTTCTCCTCTGGCTAGTTGCAGGCACCCAGGATCCAGGCTGGCTTTGCCCAGGCCCACCACACCTGCAGGAGACTGTGGGCGGGCAGCTTTACCTGGGATGCAGCCCAGGAGCCTGAGATCGAGGGGTAGGCAACTTGTCCTTTCCCAGGCCACAGCCTGGCTGGTCCCCATTTCTCTCTCACAAGCTCATTTGTGCCTGACTGGTCCCTATTCCTCTCTCCCCAGTACTGAGTGTCTGAGCAGTTCCATCGTGAGGGCACAAGAGTGTGAGTACATGATGACCATTTGCATATTAGCTCTTTAGCATATAGGACTAGTGGGCTGGTGCATGGATTCATGCACATTGAAAGGAAATTAATTAGAAGAAATATTTTAATATTGATACTTGCACTTTATAATAGAAGTGTCAGAGATGAAAGAAAATTAGTAAAATGTATATGAAAATAATATAAAAATGATTAATAAACAATAACATGATATAACAACAACAAAGACATAAAAACAATAAAAACAACAAAAACATGATATAAAACAACATTGATACAACAATGATTGATAAGTTGATCAAACTTATTCTATTATCTCCCTGTATACTGCATTAAGATTAAAATCACTTTCGAGTGGTTAATTTCCCTGGTGATGAAATACATATTTACAACTTTAACTTTAATGTCACAAGCTTTTCGAACTCAAGAGAAAGCAACATATATCTGACCATGTCCGAAAATGGGTGCAGGTAGGCACATTCCTACTTTGTAGAGTTTATCCTTGTGATTTATTAATAGTCATAGCAAATGTTGGCATCACAGGAAACTGTCATCGAATTAATTTAAATGGGAACCAGTGTCAGATGGCGACAAAGCAATTCTTGGAATCAGAACAACCTCTCCCTCTGCAGATCCTGTTAATACTTCATCTTCAATTATGTTAGGTCGCAATCTTTTGGTAATAAATCTAGTACATTACAAAGACCCCATCTACTATTCAGATTTCTCAATAGCATGATGATTGTATCTACTGTCAATTTTAATTTATGACACTGCATTTCCAAAGGAGTAATACTATTAAGAAATTCAATGGGAAAATTTTCCTTTTTGGATCATCCATTGAATTGATAGAATCATCACTCAAATGGTATGTTGTGCTAATAGTTGGTCTTCAGATACATTCTGTTGATGCCGCTGCTTTCTTTCAGTTTCAGAATGTCAACAAAAACAACCAAATTCAGGATAGACAATGACATCAAAACACACACATGTGATTGGCACCACTGAGAGTTTTATATGTATTGCACTTGCACAAGTCAATGTTTATTTTTAAATTGCCATTGCACATCATATGTATTGGCCAGTGGGTTGGTTGGATGGTTGGACATACATATGGTTGATTACTTATCATATATATCATATATATATATATATATATATATATATATATATATAGATATAGATATAGATATAGATATAGATATATAGATATATGATAGCAACTATAAATATAGAACAAGTTGTCTTTTCCCAAAATTACATTTTTACTGCACTTTTCCCCCAGATTTTGTGTAAGGATTTCCTTGATTTCTTTCTCTTACAGCTGCTCTGGGCCCTAGAGTCTCCATTTCAACCCCAGTATCATGATCTCTGCCACTTGGAGGCATATCATTTTCACAATTTCGTGGCATGTCTATCAAAAATAATAGACTGGGTATTCAGCAGTTAATTTACATTAATGTTGAGGATGCATTTTAGTTTCTAATTATGTTAACAAAGACTTTTTAGTTTAAGAGTAAAATAGCCTACCAAATACAAAGATTTTATGAATTTTTGCAAAAGAACAGGAAGGATTTTGAAAGAGCCCGGTGTCTAACATTTTTTCATTGAAATTTTCTTAAGTGTGGCACGTAGTTTAATGGGCACTATATGGCAACATTGCTTCCAGAAAATTGCCATTCCTAAATATCATGGCATTTGAAAATAAATAAGGAATGTTCATGACAACTTTACAATATATTACATACACAAACTGAGGTGACGATGGCTAGGCATTTTGTACTAATGGATTCATTGTATTGCTGCCTGGTATGGTGAAGCATAGATGCCAGCTCTCCTGCTCAGTGTTAGAATCTACAACTGTGAAAATTACAAAAAGATACATTGAAGTAAAAAGTTAGTAAGATTTTTGTTTACTTCCTCTGCAGTATTTTCTTTCAAATAAATTCAAATATGTCACTGAAATTCAAGATAAAAATAGATATGTTTTTGTAATGGCAAATATGAGAGAATCAGAATTCAAATTCTGGCTTTGTCTCATAAACTTTCAAATTCTCAGTTTTCTCATGTACCCAAATGACAATTATAGTACCTATATTCCCTTGTGTTATTGTGAAAATTATAAGGACTTAGCATAGTATTTGGTATTTAGTCAATATACAATGATGATTGCTAATAGTATTACTATCACCTGACTATTAATTTTACAATAGGCTTCAGGTATTTCTGTAGATTTTATTAAATATGTTTTTATTGGAATACAGATAGAAACATTGATGAGAAATAAACAGCATCGATCAACTACCTCCTGCTACACGTTCCCCTCCCCTCACACAGGGTATCAAACCCACCACCCAGACATGTTCCCTGACCAGGAATCAAACCAGTGAACTCTTGGTTGCTGGGATGATGTTCAAGCACTGAGCTATACCAGCTAGGCATCTATAGATTACGGGTGTTATTTTTTTATTGATGTTAGACTATGAATCTGTTAGCTATTGCTATATAACTCAGTAGCTTAAAAATTCAACTACTTATTATTTTGTTTATACACTGAGTAGAGGCTAGGATTTGACTGACTTAGTTTGGCCTTTTTAGGGTGGCTGTGTTTCTTACTGCATATTTCTGGGTTCCCAGGTCACTCCTCCTGGGACTAGAGGGCTATGCAAGGCATTTTTTTTTTCCTCATGGAGAGGACATATTTGTAAGGGAGTGAGTGATTATCATGAAGTGTTTTAAGCTCAAGGCTCAGAATTGGTACAGTGTCACTTTTACCTACCTGTCATTGGTAATAGATAGCTAAACCCAATACCAAGGAGCAATAACAAACACTCTGCACTCAAATGAAGTCTTTTGGGAAAGAGATACCAGAAAGATGGAAGGGGAATTGGGAAGTGTTGAGGCTAAAATTGGATTTACTTCAATCCATATATTCAAGAAAAAAAAACATAAACAAAAAGCAAGCAAGCAAGCAAACAAAAACAGATTAAAGTGATCCCTAAATCTTATTGTACTTCTTCAAGAGTGAAGTGTATTGGCCTTGTGTCATACAGACTGCCTACCTCTGCCTTCAAGGACTTAGGCCATGTTATTTACCCAAGTTCCATCCTTTCATCTTTGTCCATTTAATCTTAAAATATAAGAGAAAATACATTAGCATTTACTCAGGTTTAGGAATAAGAGAGTCCTCTTCTAAAATGATATTTTGCCACTTTGTTTATATGTAATAGTTTCTACCACTTTATTCATGTCACTATCTACTTATTACAATACTAGAGGCCTGGTGTATGAAATCTGTTCAATCTGGGGAGGGAGAGGAACCTCAGCCAGGCCTGCACCCTCTCACATTTCAGGAGCCCTCAGGGGATGTCCAACTCATGGCTTAGGTGGGGGATGAGCCTAAGCCAGCAGTTGGACATCCTGAACACTGCCAGGAGAGGCTCTCACCACTTCCGCTGTGCTTGCCAGTGGTGAACCTGGCTTCTGGCTGAGTGGCACTCACTCTGTGGTAAGGCACTGACCACCAGGGGGGCACCTTTTGCATTGTCCCCTGGTGGT
Organism: Lasiurus borealis; assembly: GCA_004026805.1. NCBI lineage: Eukaryota > Metazoa > Chordata > Mammalia > Chiroptera > Vespertilionidae > Lasiurus > Lasiurus borealis. Next base: position 11,314 of record PVJN01042553.1, on the reverse strand, counting down.
CCCATCGTTCCACTGTTTGGTTAATTTGTATATTAGCCTTTTATTATATAGGATTGTAAATTATTGCTTTTTGTGCCAGTTTTTTTCCTCTTTACTAATTCATCATTTTTTTAAAATTCTCCAACTATTTATTCATTTTCTGCTATTATAAGAACTTCTCCTATGCTCAATTGATGGAGTGAGTCACAATTGACCCCAGCTCTCTTGAAGCTTGCATTTTAGCAATGAGGAGAGATATTTAAAAAATAAGAACTTGAACCAATACATAATAAACTACAATTGGAACAAGTGCTACAATTGTGAAATAAAGAGTGCATTGAAAAAGTATAATGGGAGGGTTTGAACTAGTCTGGGAATTAAAAAGCATTCTGAGCAAGACTGACAGTTGAACTAAGTTCTAAAGCACTGCTGTTCAATAAAAATGTAATTAAAAACATGTTTTCATAGCAGCACAATTTACAATAGTTACAATTTGGAAACAGCCTAGGTGCCTGTCAGCAGATGAGTAGATTAGAAAACTATGGTATATCTATACAATGGAATTCTATGCTGCCACTAAAAAGAAGGAATTCTTACCATTTGCAGCAATCTCGATGGAACTGGAGAGCCTCATGCTAAGTGAAATAAGCCAGTCAATGAAGGAAAAACACCACATGATATCACTCATTTATAGATAATAAAGAACATTATAAACTGATGAACAAAAGGATAGATACAGAGTCAGTAAAGCATCAAACAGACTGTCAAATTACAGCAGAAAGATTAAGGAGAGGTGGGGTAGATAAGAGATCAACCAAAGGATTTGTATGCATGCATATAAGCATAACCAATGAACACAAGATACTGGGGGGTTGGGGTATACCTGAGATTGGGAGGGGAGCAATGGGAAGATATGTATACCTGTAACACAATAAAAAATAAATAAATAAATAAAATGTTAAGAAAAACATGTTAAAATTTAAAGTTCTAGTATCTCTATTAATTAAAGAAAAAAATAAATTACTAAAACTTATTTAATAAAATATTGTATTCAACATTGTGAGATCCAAAATATTATCATTTTGACAACATATCCATATCAAATTAGTAATTAAATATTTTACTTTTTAGAAAAACATATAACACATCTCCTGATTCATAGGTCATTGGTCGCAAGCCACATGTGACTCTGGCCCCTTGAGTGTGGCTCTTCCACAGAATACCATGACCTGGGAAAGTCTATTTTGAAGAAGTGGTATTAGAAGAAGTTTAAATTTAAAAAAAGTTGTCTCTCAAAAGAAATTTAATCTTTGTACTTTGATATTTGGCTCTGTTGACTAATGAGTTTGCTGATCACTGCCCTAGAAGATGAAAAATATTTGTTTTGTTTCTGGCTTATGCAGAAAGGTTAATGGTATGATAATTTTTAGGGACAAAATTAGTTAGCTCAGAATTAGGCACATAAAAGTCCAAGAGCCAATTAAATTTAGTCTGATAGCTAGAGATATCTAGTGGGGAACTAGATATGTTGAACTTGAACACAAACATATAGTCTGGACTAGACTTTTGAATTTGAGAGATGTCAGTACTGATCTTTGCAGATTGTCATCACTTAGAATCTTCAGGATTTAGTTGCCTGACTTATAACTGACAATAAATAGTTATTTAATGTACTTTGTTAAGGCCTCCTTTCTTTGTATGATGAGATGATGATTATGACTTGGAAGCCAAACAGATAGTCCTTCAACAGTATCAGATTGGTGAGACTGTGACTTTTCCTCCACCCTCACACTAACCTTTGCCTTAATCAACAATTCTAAGGCCTGGGCCATGGTCTATGCATAAGCAATAGTGAGCCCACATAAAAGTTATTGAATTCACATCAGATTGTGTGTGTGTGTGTGTGTGTGTGTGTGTGTGTGTGTGTGTGTATGTGTGTGTGTGTGATTATTAAAGTCATTATACCTTCATTAATGCCTTTAAAAAATTATATTGTTCCTTTAATGAGCCCTTCTCCCACAAAGCCAGAAGAGGGGTCTATATCTGAGATTCTATCAATCTGGTTCACACTATTTGCCCTGACCTGGTTATTTCCTGAGACACCGATCCACCCTATTTTCAGGCTTAACCCAAAATGTTTTTAGTGGCTTTACCATAGGAATGGCCTGTAGGGGCTCATGCTTTAGATTTTCCTAAAAATCTCTCAAACAAGCAGTATGTGGCTTAGTGAGTCCCATGTTTCTCACCAAGTGACCCCAGGTACAGCATTAGCAGCAGCCAGCCTTGGTTCACAGCTTGGCTTTGCCCGGGCACCTCCAAGCCCAGCCTTCTGCAGATTGCATTGTATATTAGGCCTGGTGGCCTCGGACAGAACATAGGCAGTGGCCAACCTTGGCTTGTACCTCTCAGAGGTCCTAGAGCTTGGGCACTCAGTAGACAGTTTCAGACCACATCAAAGCCCCATCACCTGATTATCTCCTCATGCAACACACTCAAAGGATGAACTCAGTGAGTACCAGAGCCCTACTGAAGTAAAATCCTAATGATGATCTTCTTTCCCAAGGTGGTCAGAGGTCAATGGTCAGTGGTTGCAGCAGTCTTTGTAACTGATCAGCTTGAGTAAATCTCTCCTATTGATGTGCCAACGGCAATGAAGACTCAATTACAACAGAAGAGTGTATAACTGACATAGCAGGTGCACATAGGAGTGCCCAGCTGGGGTGATCAGAGAGGCTGTGTGACCACCCCTACTACATTAGGCCACACTTGCAAGCCTAGAAAACATAGCAACACTACTTAATATATAGAAACAAACATGGGGAGGCTGTCAAAATGAGACAAGGAAACATGGCCCAATGAGAGAACAGAACAAAACTCCAGAAAAAGAAGTAAATAAAATGGAGACAAGCAATCTACTAGATGCAGAGTTCAAAATACTGGTTATAAGGATGCTCAATGAATGTAATGAGGACCTCAACAGCGTAAATAAGAACCAGTCACAAATGAAGGATACACTGACTGAAATAAAGAATAATTGATAGGGAATCAACAGTAGGGTAGGTGAAGCTGAGAATGAAATCATCAATTTGGTATATAAGGAGGGAAAAAAAATATCCAAACAGAACAGCAGAAAGAAGAAAGATGAGGAGAGTATAATGAGTCTCTGGTACAATTTCAAGCATACCAACATTCACATTATGGGGATCCCAGAAGAAGAAAGCAAGAAATTGAAAACCCATTTGAAAAAATAATGACAAAACTTCCCTAACTTGGTGAAGGAAACAGACATACAAATATAGAAAACACAGATCCCCAACCAAGATGAACCACCAAGACCCTTCATAATTAAAGACCCTTCATAATTAAAATGCCAAGGGTTAAAGACTTACTAGAGAGAATATTAAAAGCAGCAAGAGAAAAACAGTTACTTACCTAAAGGGAATTCTCATAAGACTATCAGCTGATTTTTCCAAAGAAACTTTGCAGGCTAGAGTGAGTGACAACAAATATTCAAAGTAGTGAAAAAGAAGGACCTACAACCAATATTACTCTATTGTGCAAGGCTATCATTTAGAATCACAGCTCGCCAGACCAAAAAAAAAAAAAAGTTAAAAGAGATCATTACCATCAACCCAGTATTATCAGAATGCTAAAGGGTCTTGTTAAAGAAGAAAAAAAAGATGATTAATAAAATGGCAATAAGTAGATATCTATCAACAGTTGAATTTACAACAAAATAAGCAGAACAGAAACAGATTTACAGATACAGAGTACTTTTTATTGACTGTGAGGTCGAAGGGCTGTTGGGGAAATGAGCAAAACAGGTGAAGGGATTAAGAAGTACAAGTTGGTCATTACAGAATAGTCATTAGGGTTTAAAGTACAGCATAGGGAATATAGTCTAATAACTAAGCATGGTGGATCAGTGTGGGATTTATTGGGGTGACCTTTTTTTAAATTATGTAATGTTTAGTCACTAGTGTGAAAATAATATAATGATGTATGTCAACTATAACTGAAAAACTATGATTTGAAAAATAAAATAAAACAAAAAAAATATCACTTTGAACCCAAAAGTTAAAAAAAAATTGGGATGAATATTACTAAAAATGAAATTACAAATTGCATGATGGAGAACAATCAATCCCAATTAATTATATCAGTGAAATTGGATCAATACAATTTTTTCATATGACCCCTTTATGATTTTAATCTTGAGAACACTGATAACTGGTAAGATTTTACAAAGAAAAGCCTGTTCAGAGCTGACTCATCCTACTAAAGTTTGTTTATGCCAGTCACAGCCACAGTTCCTTTATTTGTACACACAATAGTAGAATATGACATTTTAGATATTCAATAAAACTTGCAAAATTTGAATTTTGTACTCTAAAACACATACATATCATGAGGATGTGAAAATAAGGGCTCCCCAACTCTAATTGTATTTTAATATAACAAAATATTAATGAGGAGGAGAAAACAAGATGGCAGCATAGGTAAACACCAAAACTGCTGCCTCGCACAACAATTTCAAAATTACAACTAAATGACAAAACAGACATCACCCAGAACCAGAGGAAGGCTGGCTGAGTGGAAATTCTACAAGTAGAATAAAAGAGAAAAGCACACTGAGATTCAGAGGAGCTGCAGAAGGCAGAGGTACTGAGGCACATGAGTGCAGAGAGAGCTGGCAACTGAATATGAAGGTAGCATTCACAACCAAGGGAGACAAAAGCTCCTTACAGCTCTGAACTCCAGTTCTGAGCAAGACTCTGGGACCCAGACTCATTCAGGGAGAAACTGGTCTATGAGAAAAGAAAAAAGCACACTGAGACCCAGAGGAACTGCAGAAGGCAGAGGTACCAAGACATGCGCGCATGAGAAGTCTGGCAGCTAAGTACATGACTGGCTTTCTCAACTTGGAGGAAAACAGAAGCTCCTGATGGCTTCAAACTCCAGTTCCAGGTGAGACTCTGGGGACCCAGACTCATTCAGGGAGAAACTGAACTGTCTGGCAGTGGGTGAAACTCAAGGGCAGCTTTATTTCAGAGGTGCCTGCAGTGATTACTGCAAGACACTAAGACCCAGATGCCTTTTAGAGCAGGGCTGATGGGAAGCCAAGGATATCTGTTCCACCCTGAGACTCTGCCCCATCCAAAATGAGCATAGAGGCTTTTGGAAGTCTTATCTCATAACGGTATCTCCATCAAAGTTCTCCCAGCATAGACACAGCTAATCCTCATAGACAATTGGCCTGGAGGTCAATTCCTCCCAGTGATACCAACAACAATCAAAGCTTAACTACAAGAGTGTGCACATAGCTCACAAAGGGGTGAACCAAGAGTGTCCACCTAAGGTCACTGGGGAGGCTGAGCAACTGGGCCCTATGGGACACCTGGCACACAAAACTACTCTATCAACTCAGGGAAGCAGCCAAAATGCAGACACAAAGAAACAGGTCACAAATGAAATAAATGGAGGAAAACAAATGAGTGGATATAGAGTTCAAAACCACAGTTAGAAGGTTTTTCAATAATTTTCTAGAAAAGGCCAATAATTTTAGCAAGACCCCTGAGGATATGAAAAAGGAGCAACTAGAAATTAAGCATACACTGACTGAAATAAAAAATAATATTCAGCCAAAACCGGGTTGGCTCAGTGGATAGAGCATTGGTCTGAGGACTGAAAGGTCCCAGGTTGGATTCTGGTGAAGGGCATGTACCTTGGTTGTGGGCACATTCCTGGTAGGGGGCGTGCAGGAGGCAGCTGATCAATGTCTCTCTCTCATTGATGTTTCCAACTCTCTATCCCTCTCTTTTTCTCTCTGTAAAAAAATCAATAAAATATATTAAAAAATAATATTCAGAGATCCAACAGCAGACTAGAGAATTGCAAGAATCAAGTCAGAGACCTGAAATACAAAGAAGTAAAAAAAGCACTCAACCAGAAAAGTAAATAGAAAAAAGAATCCAAAAATATGAAGATAGTGTAAGGTGCCTTAGAGACAACTTCAAACACACCAGCATCTGATTTATGAGGGTGCCAGAAGAAGAGAGAGAGCAAAATACTGAAAACCTATTTGAAGAAATAATGACAGAAAACTTCCCTCACCTGGTGAAAGAAATAGATTTACAAGTCCAAGAAGCACAGAGAATCTCAAACAAAAGGAATCCAAAGAGAACCACACCAAGACACATCATAATTAAAATACCAATGACAAAAGAAGACAAAGAGAAAATATTAAAAGCAGCAAGGGAAAAACAGTTAGTTACCTACAAGGGAGCACCCATATGATTGTCAGCTGATTCCTCAACAGAAACTATGCAGGCAGACAGGAGTGGCAAGAAATATTCAAAGGGATGAATAGCAAGAATTTACAACCAAGATTACTCTACCCAGCAAAGCTATCATTCAGAATTGAAGGTCAGATAAAGAGCTTCAAGACAAGAAAAAGCTAAAGGAGTTCATTACTGCCAAACCAGTATTATATAAAATGCTGAAAGATATTCTTTAAGAAGAGGAAGAAGAAAAAGGTAAAAATAAAAATTATGAACAATAAATATGTAAATCAAAGAGTGAATCTAAAAATCTAGTGAATAAAAAATCTGATGAACAGAATAAACTGGTGAATATAATAGAATCAGGGGCATAGAAAGGGAGAGGACTGAAAATTCTCAGGAGGAAAGGGGTGTGGGAGTGCAGGAAGAGACTGGACAAAAATCTTACATCTGTGGATGAGAACAATAGAGAGTGGGTAAGGGCAGAGAGAGGGGTGGGAACTGGGTGGAGGAAAGCTATGGGGGGAAAAAGAGGAACAATTGTAATAATCTGAATAATAAATATTTATTTAAAATATTAGGGAATTAAATATGTTGACATTTTAGGGACTAGTCAACCAAGATTATTTTAAAGCATTGATCATGCTGTGCCTTACACATTTCTAAGAACCCTGAGAAATAAGACAAGTCCTTACCCTCAATAAACTGACAATAAGATTGAGAAAGCAAAATAAATAAGATAAAGAATATCCAAAAAATATAAGTAATATTAGCTAGGGAAGTTGAGTATATTTGGAATTAACAGATAGAAATTTTTGATGGGAATGTGTTTGGCTTATTATTTTTGTTTTAGGTGAACAGAGAAAATGAGAAAAGTGAAAAGTGAAAAGTGAAAGCTTTTCCTCTTCTAGATATTTGTGCTATAACAATGGTGGGACCAGGACGAAGAGAGTCCTGCGGTGAGGAGATGGTCTGTGAACACTCTCCTTACAGATTGATTATAACAATGTCCCAAGAGACATGCAATAACATTGTATTAAATGAATGAAAAAACACAATATATGACTGTAACTTATGTTTTTGTCATATTTTGATACTAGTCACTTTTTTCCTTCCCATAGTGTCGTTTCGAATTCAGGATGGATATGTGACAGGCACTATGCTACATGTTGAAGTAGAAGGCACAAGAAAGGAATGTGAAATAGTTTCTGTTCTGGAAGAATCATTTCCAGAGGCATTTTATTATTTTAGGCCATTATCATCTTTCATTTGGACTTCCCAAATAGCTTCCGTGGTCTCCCTTCCTCATTTAATCAATCATCCTCATGCTGTCATGGATAGTTTTCCAAAGTACAAATCTAATCAAGTCCCTGTTCTGCTTAAAATTATTCAATGATTTCACATTGTATATTGAATAAAATCTCGGTCCTTTAAGGTGACAAGAAGTATTTTTCAACAATTTGAATTTTTCTTGGTCATGTTATCTATATTGAAGTTACACAGAACTACTTACTGTTTCCAAGATATACTTTGTTCGTTCATATTTCTGGGTCAAGGAGAGTGCCTTAAACACATTTCACTAGGATATAAGTATCTTTATAAGTTTGTCTCACATCCACTTATTCTTTTTTTATTTGAGATGATGCTTAGGCTGAGGCTCAGGTTTCAGAGTGTAATTGGTAGTATAAACAGCAGAGTATTGTATGTGATGGTGTGGGGATTTGACTGTCAAGCTAAGCATTTGAATTTTAGACTATCAGCAATGTGGAACTGATGATGGTTAGGTTTCTATTCTGCTTTTTCTAATTCTTCTTATTTACTTAGAAGAACGTTTCAAGTAACCATTGGGCTAATGTTATACTGAAAGAGGAGGAGCATATTTCAAGAAGCCAAATGTAAGTGATTATATGGTGTTAGGGTGAGCTTATAAAGAACAAGTAAAGACCACAAGCTTATGGTCATTTGGAACCTATTAAGAAGGGCTCCGGGTGACTAATGGGGCTCAAATTTTAAAAACAGAGCCTAGGAGTTGTTTCTACACAGGGAGTTTTGACAACAGTGGCTTCGTAATACAGCTTGAAATCTAATTTTAAGATCCCACCTACTTTATTCTTCTTTCTCAGGATTGCTGTGCTATTTGGGGTCTTTTTTTATTCCAGATGAATCTTTGGAGAATTTTTTTCTAGTTCTGTGAAATATGCTGTTGTTATTGTAATGGAGAGTGCATTGAATCTATAGATTGCTTTGGGTAGTATGGACATTTTAATGATGTTGATTCTCCCAGTCCATGACCATGGTATGCTCTTCCATCTGTTTACTTCGTCCTCTATTTCTTTTTTCAGTGTCCTGTAGTTTTCCACATATAGGTCTTTTACCTCCTTAGTTAAGTTTATTCCTATGTATCTTAATTTTTTTTGGTGTGATGGTAAATGGGATTGCTTTTTGGGTCTCTCTTTCTGTAATTTCACTATTAGTGTATAGAAATGCCATAGATTTCTTAGCACTAATTTTGTATCCTGAAACATTGCCAAATTCATTTATTAAGTCTATCAGTTTTTTGATGGAGTCCTTTGGGTTTTTATGTACAATATCATGTCATCTGCAAATAAGGACAGCTTTACTTCTTCTTTTCCAATTTGGGTGCCTTTTATTTCGTCTTCTTTTCTAATTGCAATGCTAGTACTTCCAGTACTATGTCGAACAGGAGAGGGGAGAGTGGGCATCCCTGTCTTTTTCCTGTTCTTAGGGGAAATGATTTTAGTTTTTGCCCATTGAGTATGATGTTAGCTGTGGGTTTTTCATACACAGTTTTTATGATGTTTAGGTATGATCTTTCTATTCCCACCTTGTTGATAGTTTTTATCAAGAAAGGGTGTTGGATTTTGTGAAATGCTTTTCTGCATCAATTGCTTTGACGATGTAATTTTTATCTCTCAATTTGTTTATATGATGTATCATGTTTATTCATTTGCAGATATTGTATCATCCTTGAATCCCTGGGATGAATCCTACTTGGTCATAGTGTATGATCTTTCTGATGTACTGCTGGATCTGATTTGCTAGAATTTTGTTGAGGATTTTGGCACCTAAGTTCATGAGGGATATTGGTGTGTAATTCTCTTTCATTGTGTTATCTTTATCTGGTTTTGGTATTAGGGTGATGCTGGCTTCATAGAAGGTGTTTAGAAGTGTTCCTTCTTCTTGAATGTTTTTGAATAGTCTGGTAGGATAGGTTTCAATTCTTCCTTGAATGTTTGGTAAAACTCCTCTGTGTCGCTGTCTGGCCCTGGGCTTTTATTTGCTGGAAGCTTTTTTTTAAAATATATTTTATTGATTTTTCACAGAGAGGAAGGGAGAGAAATAGAAAGTTAGAAAAATCAATGAGAGAGAGACATCGCTCAGCCGTCTCCTGCACGCCACCTACTGGGGATGTGCCCGCAACCAATGTACATGCCCTTAACTGGAATTGAACCTGGGACCTTTCAATCCACAGGCTGATCCTCTATCCACTGATCTAAACCAGTTTCCTCTATTTGCTGGAAGGTTTTTGATGACTGCTTCAATTTTTCCCATAGTTATTGGCCTATTGAGATGTTTAGATTCTTCCTGATTGAGTTTTGGAAGGTTATATATTTTTCTAGGAATATGTCCATTTCCTCCAGGTCGTCCAGTTTGTTGCAATAGAGTTGTTCAGAGTATTTTTTAACAATCCTTTGTATTTCATTGAGGTCTGTGTTATTTCTCCACTTTCATTTCTGATTTTGTTCATTTGAATCTTCTCTCTTTGCTTCTTGGTGAGCCTAGCTAGAGGTTCATCAATCTTGTTTATCCTTTCAAAGAGCCAGCTCTTGGTTTTGTTAATCTTTTGAATTGTTTCTGTGGTCTATGTCATTTATCTTCACGCTGCTCTTTACTATTTCCTTCCTTCTGCTTACACTGGACTTTTCTTGTTGCTCTCTTTCTAGCTCTTTGAGTTGAAGGGTTAGGTAATTTATTATCATTATTTCTTGTTTTTTGCAGTATGATTGTAGAGCTCTGAACTTCCCTCTCAAGACTGCTTTACTGTGTCCCAAAGATTTTGGATTGTTGTGTTTTCATTGTCCTTTGTTGCCATGATGTTTTTATTTCTTCCTTGATCTCTCAGGTTACCCAATCATTGTTTAATTTCATGCTGTTTAGTCTCCACATGTTTGATTTCTTTGGATTATTTTTATTGTAATTGATTTCCACTTTTATGCCACTGTGATCTGAGAAGATGCTTGATATTATTTCTGTCTTCTTGAATTTGAAGAAACTTTGCCTATGACCTAACATATGGTCTATCTTTGAAAATGACCCAGGTGCACTTGAAAAGAATGTATATTCTGTGGATTTGGGGTAAAATGTTCTGAACATGTCGATTAATTCCATCTGGTCTAGTGAGTCATTTAGGATTGATGTTTTTTTGCTGATTTTTTGTTTAGATCATCTGTCCATTGGTGATAGTTGGGTATTAAAGTCTTCTACTATGATTGTATTGCTGTCAATTTCTCCTTTGATAATCTCCAGGAGGTTTTTATTTATATTTTATTTTTTTATGTATTTGGGTACTCCTCTATTGAGTGTGTATATGTTTACCAGAGTTATTTCTTCTTGTCTTATTGTTCCCTTTAGTATTATGAAGTGGCTTTCCTTACCTCTTGTTATGTCCTTCACTTTGAGATCTAATTTGTCAGATACAAGTATTGCTACCCTAGCTTTTTTTTTTTTTTAATTTCCATTTGCATGAAAAACCATTTCCATCCCTTCATCCTCAGTCTGTGTGTGTCTTTTTTTCTGAGGTTGGTTTCTTGTAGACAGCAGATATATGGGTCATGTTTTCTTATCCAATCCATTACCCTGTGTCTTTTGATGGGTGCATTTCATCCATTTATATTTAAAGTTATTATTGATAGGTATGTATTTGTCACCATTTTTATTCTTTACCTCTGTGTTCCTTCTTTGCTTCCTCTTCCTTCCTTCCTTCCTTCCTTCCTTCCTTCCTTCCTTCCTTCCTTCCTTCCTTCCTCCCTCCC
>PVJN01042552.1:0-18203 GCA_004026805.1 Lasiurus borealis | reverse complement strand
GGGTACTCTTTTAGAAGAGGAAGAAGAAAGAGGTAAAAGCCAAAAAATTATGAACAAATACATATCTATCAACAAGTGAATCTAAAAATTAAGTGAATTAAAAATTTGATCAACAGAATAAACTGGTGAATATAATAGAATCAGGAGCACAGAAAGGGAGTGGACTGTTAATTCTTAGGGGGAAAGGGGTGAAAGGTGTACAGGGAGAGACTGGACAAAAATCATACACCTATTGATGAGAACAATGGGAGGGAGCTAAGGGAAGAGCGAAGGGTGGGAGCTGGGTGGAGGAGTGCTATGGAGGGGAAAAAAGAGAAACAAATGTAATAATCTGAATAATAAAGATTTAATTAAAAAAAAAGAAAATGAAATGTCATAATCAATATGAAACACTTAACATAATGGCTATCCCAAAAAGATGTATTCCATTCCTTTTTAGCAATTTCTGATATTTGTATCATTATGACCTGAAGCTCACATTTTCCAAATTGTCTTCCATGATATATTCAAAGTTGTTCCCTAAAAAAAAATTAATAATGTTTGGGGGAAAATAAAACTGTGTTCAATATATTAAGTCAGATAAAAGAATCTAAAAAATCTCACTTATAAAGAGATTTTTTTGAATCTTATAATTTACTAATATGAAGTTAAGTCTCCAAAATGGAGTGTCAAGTTTAGCATTTCACAAAACTATCAACCAATTACTGTAAATGATTTTTATAAGCAGAGCACAAGAAATTACCATCAAGCAATGACCTTATTAAATTACATCTTAGTCCATGTGAAAATTCTCCTTGACTTTGTGCAGAGAACTGCCTTCTTGACTCTATACCATAACTCTATACTAGTTCTTAGTCTTGAGACAAAGTTTGAGAAATAACCCAGGAGACATTTGACATAATTTAGGCGAGGGATTCCACCAGAAGACAGTATGTAATAGTCATTATACAAATGTATCTTCAAAGGGAAAATCATGGCTTTATAGAAATATCAAAGAAGAAAAAGGAAAAGTGAGGAAGAGAAAGTTTTATCCCCAGAAAGTTCTGTGAACATCCCTCAACTGCCATGCTTTACTGAACCTTAACCTAAGTACGTATAAGAAATTACTTTCAAATAAAACTTTATCACAGATTTTTTATGGACATTGTTCCACATATAGTTAGCAATGAGTGTTTTCACATACTTTCTTTTATTAAGGAAATTGGTAAATGATCAATGAATTCAGTTATGTTGTGTTAGAGGATAGACTTATATTTGTAATGATCCATATTGGCCATGAAAATATTGAGTCAGAGTGTAGTAGAATAAAAAATGCTAAATATGATGTGAAAATCAAGTTCGTTAATAAAATAATTAATTAAAAATTAAATCTCCAGGGAATCTTCCTGTTGTCCTTCTTGACCATCCCTTGAAAAGTAGGCCCAGTGAATTCATTATTACTGTATAAAGTGAATATTTTCTCCCTTCAAAATGTGCTACCACCCAGAATAGTATAAAGGGCAAGTGTATTGGAATCAAAACATGGACTAGAAAAAGACAAATATTATTTTTGACACTAGAAATTCAAATAGTAAACTTGGATGGTATAAAATTTAACATTTTGAAATGTTCTCAAAATAACATTTTAATCTCCTCTGATGAAATTTAACTGATATTAAATGAGTGCTCTGAAAGAGCATCAAAAAGAAAAGCTAACACCAAGATTAAAGACAATGGCATTCATAAGATGCTGTGCACCACTCTTACAACCATAGGACTAGTGAATCACTGTGATGTCTTAGACATTCTTTCAAGGGTACATAATTTGAAATGATTTTAGAGAGCCAAGAAGAAGCAGCAGGACTTAAAGAAAGTATTCCATAATTAGTATCTACTGACAGTTACCTAACAGATATAAACAATGTCATTGAAAGGTAGTACCTTCAAAGTGGTTGTCTACTAAGCATTTGAGACATTCTGATCACAAGATTCTTGTGGGGGGTATATACTCAGAGGAAAAAAACATTGGATTTAATATTATTTTCAAAGATATTCAAAATTAATTTCTTATGAAGACTCTGAGCAAAAAAAAAAATATATGATACATTTTAACCTAAATTTGGCGCAAAAGGACTGGGTAAAAACAATATCTTATAATTTCCTTAGCCAAAACAAATGTAATGTCATAAGTATGCAGAAAGTTAAGTATCACCTAGAGTATCTTTCATGAGCAACACCACCTCTTATGTCACTTCTGTTCATTTCTACACAAATAGTCAGTTGATAAACAAATAAATGAACCATAATAGTACTACAAGAATATATAGCTTATTTGTAATCAACAAAATGATTAGATGGATTTCAAGATGAAATAATGAACATTCTTAGAGAATCTCTACAGAATTAAAAGCACTAAAATGTTTAAAGTAGAATTACTGAAATAGTTATATATAAATAGGGCTCTAACCTAATATATGTCTATGTCTCTATCCTGGTCCAAATTCATATACAACTAAGTAATTTCTTGAGCATCTCTCTTTCTTTCTCCACAGATCCTGAGAGTTAGTTTGTCCTTCAACCAGTTTCAGTTCACAAATTTCTGCTTTATAATATCTCTAAAAGTGTTTGCATCCCAACATCCTTTCTTTCTTAATCTTTTCTGATGAAAATGCAATCATGTGTTTTGGATAAGTTGACCTAGAATAGGCTGATGGAGCTCTTGCATAATCTAGAAAAGACATGTGGTCTAGAAAGATAGCATGCACGTAGTAGCAGAATGAGTATTGCAAAGGACTGGCTTTTTCCTAATACTATAAACTGTATTCCAATCCAGCTAATATAGTTTCAACCTTCCCTCCTTCTGAGCACTTGAGGACTAAGAAAGGGAGGACTGTGGCTAAACTTCAGGCTGATATTTCTAGGAGCTTCAGCTATTGTGCTCTGTGATCCAGCTGCCTGAAAGTAACAACAGATCAGTAGGGAAAAGATAAGAAATTCTAGACAAGAAAAGCTTTGATAGGACTCACCTAAGGCATCTGAAAAGGAGTGCTACTTGGTGGACAGCAAAAAAATGACATTAAAGCCAAAGCCGGTTTGGCTCAGTGGATAGAGCGTTGGCCTGTAGACTAAAGGGCCCCATGTTCAATTCCAGTCAAGAGCACATATCTTGGTTGCAGGCACATCCTTAGTAGAAGGTGTGCAGGAGACAGCTGACCATTTTTTCTCTCTCATCAATGTTTCTAACTCTCTATCTCTCTCCCTTCCTCGCTGTAAAAAATCAATAAAATATATATTTTTTAAAATGACATTAAAGCAGTAGATAGAAGAGATAGAACGTTAAATGTCAACAGGAGAATAAATATATTAACTGTACTAGTCACATAATAAATACTATTCAAAAATTATAATCACTAATTTACAACTACTTATAACATTATGGATGAATATCATATTTATGGAGAAGTCATACCAAAAGTGTATATATGCATCCTTCTTTTAATATAAAAAAAGACAGACAAAAGCTAATTCATATTGAAGAAATTGGTACAGTAGTTATTCTTGGGAAATGTAGTCAGAAAGGGGACATAAGGGAAACTTCCAGAACACTGGTAACATTCTATTTCTTTGCCCAAATGCTGATTATTCAAGTGGCTACATTTGGGATAACATATTGAACCATATATCTATGATATATAGACTTTTTATTGGTATGTTATATATAACTCAATAAAAACTTTTTATAAGCTTGAAAATATAAGAAAAGACTTAGAGTTTCATAGAGAGAAATAGCAATAAAAAGCTATTAGAAACTCAGAGAAAGATCCCATTACATGGTAGGTAGGGATGCTGAATCTAATCTCTTTATGTACTTTTACCTCAAGCTGATGTTGTCTTATAGTCAGTTACTCAGCCTCATATCTCCATCATTACGCTTTTTAGAAAAAATATCATTGTACAAGGTTTATCCTTTATAAAAAGAAATGCATACAAAGGAAAAGCAATCTTTTTAAGATGATGATATCTCATTTTAAAGTAAAATTATTGCAAATCTGTCATTCAAAACAAAAGTGTTTTTTAAATGTCATTTATATGTAAATATATAAAGTAAAAAAAAATAGTTTTCTATCCAGTTCTAGAAAAATAAAACAAACATCTCCTTCATAAATAATAGTACATAAGTAAAAATATATTATTCTTTTTAATAAAAGTACAAAATCATTCAATAATTAAAATATAACATCAATTTTATACTAAGGAAAAAATGAGAAAGTTGGTAACAAAATAAATGATCAATTCTGTCAGTGATTTTGAAAATGGTGTTTCTGGTTTTATACGTAAAACAAAAAAGCAAACAAAAACAAAAACAAAAAAGCCATAAACCAAAAAATAAGCAAACCTCTGATTCAATTAGACCATAAAATTTCTAGGTCTGTTTCTGTGTTTGAATGATATATGACAGTTACTACATTAATTAAATGTAAGAAATTCATACTAAGTGCATAATGGAGCAGCTATTTTACCTCTGAGAATGCATTTTCTCTAGGAACTTTAGAAGTATTTTACGCATGGCAAAGTATGGGACTAATTACTTTCTGGATATTTTGGTAATTGTCAAGCAAATCAGAAAATTATATTGACTGTTTTTTCAATATCAATTACTAATAAACTGAAAATAGCACAATTTTCAGTTTTTCAGCAACCCTAAAAAAACATTTTACACACATGAATTCATGAAAAAAATATTTGTTAGTTTTTTTGCAACTGATTGGTTCATATAACCTGTTGATTCCCAAGAAATGCAATTATGAGACCAATCACTTTGACTAAGTAAATCAGTTTTTATACATGTCACCTTTATAACTATGTTTTCTGATTGCTATATATAATGTATTTCATAATTATTAAAAATACAGTTTAATATATAATACGTAAATTACTTGAGGAATAAAATATATTAAGAATATTGGTTATATACATGTGCATTATGTCATAAGCACTTCCAGGTTTTCGGTTTGTATATTTTGTTTTGATGCATTCTCAAAGTAAATATTTTTTAAGAAAAAAAATAATCAGTTTATTATTTTCTGATTTATCAGTTCCTGTCATACTTGGGAAGCCTTTTCCATCCAAGCTTGTTATACTAGACCAAATGTTCCTGTGTATTCTCTAGAAGCCGTAGAGCTTTTCTGTTGCAGTATTACACCTCTCATCCATCTGGAGGTTATTTTTGTGTAAAGAGTTGAGTAGATATAAACTTTATTTGTTTTCTAATGGGTACATTGTCTTAGTAATATTTTTAAATCTACTCCCTTATATCTGAGAATATTTACTGATTATCAGTTTTATATCATTGATCTTTATATATGATTTAATTATAGAGATTCACTACTATCATTTCATTATATGTTTATTGTCTTCACTGGAGTTATATCTTCTAATAATTGAAATATGTAAAACCCACTTTTCAAATTTAACTTTTATTGGCATTAAGTGCATCTTCTCATGTCGATAAATATAGAAATACATAATCAATTCCTAACTTGGAACACAAAGAGCATGTATATGATTCTATATTGCAATACCAAAATAGCAATATATTGAAATTGAATGTTAGAAACATATTCTGCAATAACGTGTACTCTAAATGTTAGTACAGAGAATCTTTAGGTTATAGGTTGGTAATAGAATGGCTTTATTTTTTATTTTCTGTCTTTTTTGTCTCCCCCACCGCTACTTTCTAAATTATTTGTTCATCATTTAAGCATATGATTTATTTTTTAACTAAGACAATGTTTTTCCTTCTCTTCTTCAAAACCTCTATTGATTCCCTATTTCCTTGAGTAAAAATGTGACATTTTTATCATGACATTTCAAACATGTCCTTTACTATTTGACCCCCAAATACCCCTTTACCCACAGTGAACTTTTCATATTGACCTTCTATGTCTCTGTAAATTTATGTCTTTTTTTTCCTCAGAGTTTATCTCTTTGCTTTTCTAAGAAGTTTTTATAGAGATTTACAAAAATTTACAAGAAGTGGTTGTTTTTATCACTGTTAGAAGTTCAATTCATATTTCTTGAACACATAAATGAATGAATGAGATCAGACTAAAACACTTGTCATTTTAATATGAGGTCTATAGTTTGGAATAGAATGATAAGAATTAAAGGGTAGTATCCTAAAATGGCAAGAACAATGAATACAAATTTAAAAATTGTATTTATAAATATCAGATAATTTTGTAAATATCACAGATATATTTTAGTCCCATGCAATTTTAAAATGTAAAGAGAATACTAAATCATTAGGGTGAAATGACAGCATTCATTAATTTGTTCATTCCTGTGCTCATCAAATAAGATTTAAACTCACAGAGATGAAAACACTTGACCTGGGAGAATCCAAGATGGCGGCGTAGGTAAACACCTACACTGCTGCCTTGCACAATAATTTCAACACTACAACTAAAAGACAGAACGGACATCATCCAGAAACACAGGAAAGCTGGCTGAGTGGAAGTTCAACAGCTAGAAGGAAAGAGAGGGGCTCACAGAAACCCAGAGGAGCTGCAAAAAGCTGAGGTATGGAGACGCGCACATGGAGGGAGCGGGTGCCAGAGTACCTGGCTGGCTTTCTCTAGCGGGAGGGAAACGGAGACTCCCAAGGGCATTGAACCCCTTATCTTACCACACTAAACCCCAGATCCAGCCAAAACTCATACGGGGGGAGTTTGGACTGTGAAGGGGGAGAAGGGCATGGAAATTTAGGGGAGTTGCAAAAGATCAGAAGTCTGTTGATGCACACTGCAGTGCACGCAGAGGAACGGCTTCTGTTTGTGCCGGTGGTTTTCACGAGTGGGCGGGAGACAGACCCTCCCAACTGTGCCACTTCTGACTCCACTAAGCCCCTGTTTTGGGCGAAACCCTGGGGACCTAGACTCATGTGGTCCTGGTGTGCAGGGGAGCCGGAAAGGTAGCGGTCTAGAGGTATAGAGGCACTGTGGGCACACGCACACAAGGACCGCTCCAGTGATTACCCAGTCACGTGAGACTCGGGGGCCATGGAGGGCGGGGCCAATTGGAAGGCAAGGCAGTCCCTTAAGCCCTGAGACTCCACCGATCCCAAGCTCAACAGAGGCTTCTTTGGTTTTGCAAGTCTGGTATCATAAGGCTGAATTCAACACAGAAGTTTCCCTGACAGAGTGAAAATGCTAAGACAAGGGAAGGGATCACAAACAAAAGAAATGAAGGGAAAAAAAATGACTGGATATAGAGTTCAAAACCATGCTTATAAAAATTTCAAGAATATGCTAGAAAATTGGATAAATTTATCAAGTCCTAAGAGGAGATGCAAAAGGACCAACAAGAGATGCAAAAGATCCAACTAGAGATGATGGATAAATTTAGTGAATAACAAGAGGAGATGAAAAAGGACAAACTAGAGACACTGACTGAAATAAAAAATATTATACAGAGACCTAACAGCAGACTAGAGGAAGGCAAGAATCAAGTCAAAAATTTGAAATATAAAAAGCAGAACACACTCAATTGGAAAAGCAAGAAGAGAGAAGAATCTAAAAATGTGAAGATAATGTAAGGAGCCTCTGGGACAGCTTCAAGCATACCAACATCAGAATTGTGGGGGTGCCAGAAGAAGAGACAGCAAGATACTGAAAACCTATTTAAAGAAATAATGACTGAAAACTTCCCACATCTGGTAAAAGAAATAGACTTACAAGTTCAGGAAGCACACAGAACCCCATATAAAAGGAATCCAAAGAGGACCACACCAAGACACATCTTAATTAAAATACCAAGAACAAAAGAAAAAAAGAGAGAATATTAAAAGAAGCAAGAGAAAAATAGTTCATTACCTACAAGGGAGCACCCATATGACTGTCAGCTGATTTCTCAACAGAAAGGAAGCAGGCCAGATGGGAATGGCAAGAAATATTCAACCTGATGAATAGCAAGAACCTACAACCAAGAATAATCTATCCAGCAAAGCTATATCATTCAGAATTGAAGGGCAGATAAAGAGCTTCACAGAGAAGAAAAAAAAAGCTAAAGGAGTTCATCAACTCCAAACAAGTATTATATGAAATGCTGAAAGGTACTCTTTTAGAAGAGGAAGAAGAAAAAGTTAAAAAATAAAAAATTATGAACAACAAATACATAGCTATGAACAAGTGAATCTAAAAATTAAGTGAATTAAAAATTTGATCAACAGAATAAACTGGTGAATATAATAGAATCAGGAGCACAGAAAGGGAGTGGACTGATCATTCTCAGGGGGAAAGGGGTGAGGGTTGTACAGGGAGAGACTGGACAAAAATCATGCACCTATGGATGAGATCAATGCGAGGGAGGTAAAGGCAGAGGGAAGGGCGGAAGCTGGGTGGAGGGGTGTTATGGAGGAGAAAAAAGAGAAACAAATGTAACAATCTGAATAATAAAGATTTAATTTTTAAAAACAAAGAAAAAAAAAGAAAACACTTGACCTAAGGGCTCACAATTTTCTAGATGCTCAGAAAAACATAAGTACTCTATGTTGATGATTCAAACAATATTGACCCAAATATGCTTTTAAATGACCAAAATGGTTAAATTTCAAAACCAGCCTGAGCTAGCTTATTATTTCTATTTTTTTTATCAAATTAATAATAAATTGTCTTATGCCATGAACTTGCCATCAGGTTAGAAATATCATCAGAATTTACCTGGCTCAAATCTAAATTTCTAAAGAACCTAGATAGTGTCTCCTTTTCCTACATCATTGTATCCCCAAAACTGTCAAGCTTTGATTCCTAGAAATATTTCTCAAACTGAATGAATAAAGAATGAATGAATGAATGAATGAATGATATTCTCAAAATCATACATTTTAGGACATTAAGGCCTATTCAGTAACTCTGTTCAAACTGATTACACTACTCAACTACTAGAAAAGGAATGGAGGAGACAGAGGAAGAAAAAAAGAGCATTAGAAAATAAACAGGAATATATACAGGGTGAGGCAAAGTAGTTTACAGCTGTTCATATAGAATATAATAATTAATAAATAATACAAGAAAAAATATCTGAGTTTCATGAACTCACAACTGTAAACTTACTTTTGCCCCACCCTGTATTATATGCATTAAAGAGACAGTGCAACTTTGGACAATTGCTCATTTCATTCTTTTTTTTTTTTTAAGATCTTTTATTGATTTTTTACAGAGAAGAAGGGAGAGATATAGAGAGTTAGAAACATCGATGATAGAGAAACATTGATCAGCTGCCTCCTGTACACCCCTGACTGGGGATGGGCCCGCAACCAAGGTATATGCCCTTGACCAGAATTGAACCTGGGACCTTTCAGGCCGCAGGCTGACACTCTATCCACGGTGTCAAACCAGTTTCAGCAACTTACATTATTCTTTTCCTGAGCTCTATGGTGCTGCTTTATATATATCTGAATTTATCTCATGTGTAAGTGTGCCTTAATATGAGATAATTTGGTACCATGAAACACCACAATGACCAAGTTTAAATAATATTTTATACCATGATATCCGCTCTTCAACTGCTTAAAAAAATGTCACAAGAGATTTGTAAGGCCAATATTCCTCCCATCTTGAGCTGAAGTATATGAGCTGGGGTTAAGGGAAGACACTTTTATGAGAATTTAAAAAGTATACAAATATAGTTGGCTTCTCAATAATAAACTTTATCAATCATGTGTATAAAAACAAATGGACACATACCTTAAGTTTTCACTTTATGTAAGTAAATTTCAAATAAATTTCATTTAGAAAATTGTAAGAATTAAAGATTAAGAATTGAATCACCAGAAATGTTCTTTGAAGGGAAGACTCAAACTCAGGAGAATTTATGGGGCAGGAAAAGAAGCTTATTTCTTTAAATCATTGCTCTAATTATGCTTTAGCTTTTATTTCCACTTATATAATCTATTTAATGTCATCATAAGTGATATCACATATTTTGATTTTAACTTTGGAAAAAAAACTATTAAAGTATTTTATAAGTAGAGTATTCTACTGGACAATACATGTTCCCTACTTACGTTTTATTAGAAAGTATTATGTATATGTTCATATTAATATTTAATTTATTTAAGTATCTGAGCAATATAGCCTAATACTCACTACAAATTGATTGTATCTTGGTTATTATAGACATCAGTACACTTGTACCACCTTCAGTTGGTCTAATAAATGGTACAGATTTTTTTTTCCAAATCAGCTGAGACAAGTCAGGTGACAAATGATTTCCATTAGCTTCAGCAGAATGGAAACAAAACAGATCAATACAAATGATTTGCAGCAAGTTTAAACCATAAATTTCCTTTTCCCTCATACATCATTTTACTATAGAAGCTTTTTCTCTTCATAGCACAGAAAAAAAGTCATTAGGGAACTGAAAATTCTAGTTACTGCAAACTGTCCCTGATTTAAGGTAAGACCATATTAATATACAACTAATTTTATCCAATGGTAATACAATATTATTATAAAATATAACAATAAAAATGTTAATAAGCTACATTCCAGAAAAGTAATTTCACCTACGAGTTACATAAAAACTATAAAATGTTTAAGTCTACAAAATTAGCTTTCTGTTTCTACTTGAATACCTTTATTGGCTAAATGGTTGTCTTTGGTTCTATTTCTTAAGTATTTTCATTATAATTATTTTGTGACAGATAAAAGAATTTTTATTTCCTTGCTTCATATTAAAATATATATTTTAACTTCCTGCACAATGTTTCAATATTAGTAAAATGTAAAAAAAAAATACAAAGGGAAAGGAGGAAAATAAAAAAAAAGTAAACAAATCAAAAATTTTAAAAGCAAATTAAGGTTACTCTTTTCTTTGCCTGAATGATCTCAAAATAAATTGCTTTCTTACATAGTTGTAAAGGAATTTGGAAAGACCCATAGAACCACATCCAATGGTTACCAAGGGATTCCTGGTGGTTAATAGAATTATTTATCTATATGATTTTGTGGACCCATAAAGAGGTGAGCATAAAACTGTCAGTCATGCTACATGCACCAAAAACATCCGTTCAGAACCATATTCTGCTATGCTCAAGGAAAAAGTATGAAGACATTTATTGCACCCATGAAACTTCTCTCAATGCTGTAATGAGCAAATATTCTTTACCTCAGCACAGAACTTCAGATTCACCACCACCACCTAAGAGATTGCAAGAGGCGTGGTCAGGATGCATGGGTCTGCTCCAGTGGACATCTGTTGACTCATAGACAAGGGCAATGGGGTAGTGTCCCATGCTTCCATAGTCTTTCTCATAAGTCCATTAACCTTTCTTAAGATCATAAGAAAGTCCTTTTTATTTTTAAAACACAAGGACAAAACACAAAAGTCAATTGTGAATGGGCATAGATAGAGAAACAAGCAGATAAATAGCTTTCAGGAGTCCTAACCTTTTTTGAAGGGTTAGGGGGTGCTGGGAAGAACATGGTAATGAGGGCAGGTCTAGAATGCTTCTATGTTCCCAAGATCAAATCTTTGGAGGAATCTTTAAAGTCACCTCATTTTTCTTAATAATTGTAAATAATTTCTTCACATTTGTATTATGGTTCAAAGACAGAGTTCTAGATCCAATATGAAAACTAGGGTTTCATAATTTTTTCTCTGTATGATCTCTAAAAATCATTTAAATAGTCTGGTCTTCAGGTTCCCTATCTGTAAATGGGAAACATATTACTCACTCTATTTAAAACTTAATACCTATAAATAACTGGTTTCCAACCTGTCCTAATGAGCTCAAAGGGCACATAACTAACAATAGTATAACATAATTCTAGAGTTTGAAGTCAAGAGTCAGACTGCCTGAATTCAAATTAAGTTTTGCAAGTACTCATTTTAACTTGTTACTCTGTTTCTTCAACTCTGAAATAGAGAAATAATCATATCTTCCAAATAGGTTTGAGGTGAGGATTAAAGGAATTAATATAGTGAAGTAATTTATAAAAGTTCCTGGATCATGTTAAGTTTTAGCTATTATTGTTATCATTTTATTATTATTACTATTATTAGGGCTACTACTAATTATTATTATCATTATGATGACGTGTGTACAAAAATAGCAAAGAAATTTTGAAAGAGGAGTGAAGACTTTCAGGGAAGGCAATAGAGGGTTAGAAGTCACAGAAAAAAGCTTTTTGCCAGAAGGGATATGCTATAATCTACACATCCACCAGGCACTCAGTCACATTTATGAAGTAATGGTGTATTTGTCTGAGTGTTCAGCTAGCTCGCACTAGCTAATTGGATCATGGATGGTGGTGAAAAAATTAACCAGTACACAAATCTCTGATTATTTTACCTCATTAATCAAGACTGACATTCATCAAAGTTAATGTAAAATAAATAGGAGGACAATTCCATCGGCTAATTGAAGTAAATATTTTAATAAAATATAACATGTAGAGAGGAAAGTTCACAAATTGTAAGTGAGCAGATTGATGAATTTTTCACAAACTGAACATATGCATGAAGCAGCATCTAGATCAAGAAATGATATGTTGGAGAATTCAAGATGGCAGCATAGGTAAACACCTACACTGCTGTCTCGCACAACAATTTCAAAACTACAACTAAAAGACAGAACGGACAACATCCAGAACCACAGGAAAGCTGGATGAGTGGAAATTCTACAACTAGAAGAAAAGAGAAGGGCTCACAGAGACCCAGAGGAGCTACAAAAAGCTGAGGTACGGAGACACGTGTGTGGAGACAGTGGGTGCCAGAGTATCTGGTTGGCTTCCTCTGGCGGGAGAAATACAGAGACTCCCAATGGCATTGAACCCCTTATCCTATGACACTAAACCCCAGGTTCAGCCCAAACTCATAAGGGAGGGAGTTTGGACTGTGCACAGAAATTTAGGGGAGTTGCAAAAGAGCAGAGGTCTGATGGCGCATACAGTACTGCGCACAGAAGACCAACTGCTGATTGTGCTACTGGCTTTCACAAGTGGGCAGGAGACAGATTCTCCCAACTGCACCATTTCTAACTGCACTAAACCCCAGTTTCAGGTGAAACTCTGGGGACCCAGACTCATATGGTCCCTGAGCAAGGGGAAGCTGGAAAAGCATGAAACTAGAGGCACTGCGAGGAGCTTGTAAGTGCACAGGGACCACTCCAGCGATTATCCAGTCAACTGAGACTCAGGGGCCATGGAGGACGGGGCCGACTGAAAGGCAAGGTGGTCCATTAAGCCCTGAGACTCCATCCATCCCAAGCTCAACAGAGAGGCTTTTGCAGTTTTGAAAGTCTGGTATCATAAGGCTGAATCCAACACAGAAATTCTCCCAGCATAGTGAAAATGTGGAGACAAAGGAAGAGATCACAAACAAAAGAAATGGAGGAAAACAAAAGACTGGATATAGAGTTCAAAACCATGGTTATAAGGTTTTTCAAGAATATCCTAGAAAAGATGAATAAAGTTAGCAAGACCCAAGAGGAGATGAAAAAGACCAACTAGAGATGGAAAAAGACAAACTAGAAATTAAACATACACTGACTGAAACAAACAAAAAATATTATACAGAGACCTAACAGCAGACTAGAGGAACGCAAGAATCAAGTCAAACATTTGAAATACAAAGAAGCAGAAAACACTCAACTGGAAAAGCAAGAAGAGAAAAGAATCCAAAAATGTGAGGATAACGTAAGGAGCCTCTGGGACAGCTTCAAGCATACCAGCATCGGAACTGTGGGGGTGCCAGAAAAAGAGAGAGACTCAAAACCTATTTAAAGAAATAATGGCTGAAAACTTCCCACATCTGGTAAAAGAAATAGACTTACAAGTCCAGGAAGCACACAGAACCCCATATAAAAGGAATCCAAAGAGGACTACACCAAGACACATCATAATTAAAATACCAAGAGCAAAAGACAAAGAGAATATTAAAAGCAGCAAGAGAAAAAGAGTTCATTACCTACAAGGGAGCACCCATATGATTGTCAGCTGATTTCTCAACAGAAATGATGCAGGCCAGATGGGAGTGGCAAGAAATATTTGCTGAGACGGGTTTGGCTCAGTGGATAGAGCATCAGCCTGCAGACTGAAAGGTCCCAGGTTTGATTCCAGTCGGGGGCATGTACCTTGCTTACGGGCACATCTCCACTGTGGGGCGTGCAGGCGGAGGCTGATCGATGTCTCTCTCTCATGGATGTTTCTGACTTTCTATCTCTCTCCCTTTCTCTCTGTAAAAAATCAATAAAATATATTTTAAAAAAAGAAATATTCAATGTGATGAATAGCAAGAACCTACAACCAGGAATAATCTATCCAGCAAAGCTATCATTCAGAATTGAAGGGCAGATAAAGAGCTTCACAGAGAAGAAAAAGCTAAAGGAATTAATCAGTACCAAACCAGTATTATATGAAATGCTGAAAAGTACTCTTTTAAAAGAGGAAGAAGAAAAAGGTAAAATATAAAAAAATTATGAACAACAAATACATATCTATCAACAAGTGAATCTAAAAATTAAGGGAATTAAAAATTTGATCAATAGAATAATCTGGTGAATATAATAGAATCAGGAACACAGAAACGGAGTAGACTGATAATTCTCAGGAAGAAAGGGGTGAGTGGTGTACAGGGAGAGACTGGACAAAAATCATACACCTGTGGATGAGGTCAATGGGAGGGAGGTAAGGATTGAGGGAGGTGTGGGAGCTGGGTGGAGGGGAGCTATGGAGGGGAAAAAAGAGAGACAAATGTAATAATCTGAATAATAAAGATTTAATTAAAATAAAGAAATGATATGTTATCCGCACGTGTAGCATATAATTCCTGATGAACAAGAACAGATAGATCTAAAGACAAATGGTAGGGGAGGGGAGGTTAGAGAGCAACCAAAAGGCTTATATGAATGCATATTAGCATAACCAGTGGACAAAGACATGGGGAGTGGGGGCTTGCCCGAGCTGGGAAGAGATAGGGGAGGGGGTCAATTGTGGAAAAAGAAGACATATGTAAAACTTTAGACAATAATAAAAAATTAAAAATAAATAAAAATATAGCAATTTTAATTCATTCTCCTTGCTATAAAAACATTCCTTTATATCTCCAAATAGTACCACTTATTTATCCATACTATGTTGATGCACATTTCAGGTTTTGTTTGTTGTTCATTATTACAAATAGAGCTTCTATGAATATTTTTGTAGATGTTGTTAACTGAACATATGTATGTCTACTTGTTCATTATCATACCTACAAATGGAATTTCTGGGTCATTGTCTCTGTACATATTTGGCTGTGGTAGATAATGGCAAAAGTGTTATAAAGCTGTTGTACACATTTACAGTCCCATCAAAACTGTAAAACAATCTAAGATACCCTACATATTTGTCAAAACATTAGTTAAAATAAATGTGTACCTCCACATTATATTTGTTCCAATATAATTTTGGCTATTCTGAAGAACATGTAAATATTATCACAATATGGATTTATTTCTCATTTTCCCTGATTAGTAATTAATTAAGCACCTTTTTATGTCCTCTAATTATATATTATATTAGATTGTTTGCCCCTTTTCTTGTTAACTTTAGAATATCATATGATTTTTTAGAAATTATAAATGAATTCTACATCTGTGACTTAATTTTCACCTTATTAATGGTGGCTTATGTTGATACCATCAATATTTTTCATATTAATGTGGTCAATTTACATTTCAATATAATCATATAGATCATTTTCTTTTAAATTTAGTTCTAGTTAAATAAATGTGTACCTTCAAATAATAAAGATAATATGCTATGCTTTCTTCTAATAGCTTTATTCATTTTATCTTTCTCATTTAGATCTTAAGTATATGATAAACTTATTTTTTATATATATATGGTGTATGGTAGGGGCCAAGGTATAGTTAATATGCAAATAACTAGGCACTAGTTACTGAAAATAACATTTTCTTCTTCAGTGCACTACAGGAGCATCTTTTTCAAAGTGACTAAATATACAGGTCTGTTTCTAAACAGCGATTTTGTTACATTAATTTATTACTCTCTCCTTGCAAAAATACCATATTTTGATAGTTATAACGAATTTTTAATGACATTTGATGTCGGAAAGCAAACATTTTTCTCACTAAATGGATATAAACAGAAAACCAGAAGGCTGGTCAACCTTAATTGCTCTAAAAGGGCAGAGCTAATCACTCACTGTTTAGATGAAAACATTGTTAGCAGAAGCAGCCTCTACCTGCTTGTTTCATGTTAATTTCTGTTTTGTTATTTCCTGCCTAAAGGCTAGGAGTGTGTTCAAAAGCCTTAATAAAAGGGAGAAAAAGGCCAGCTAGCTCAGTAGGTAGAGCATGGGATTCTTAATCCCAGGGTCGTAGGTTTGAGCCCCACATTGTGCGCCAGATGTGGTACTCCTTTCCACTAGAGGAAGGCTCCTGCCTGCCCCCCCAATATCACCAAATTAATATTTTCTAGTCTCTCTCTTTATTTGCGTACAGCCTCCTTCAGAACCCAAACCCTGAACCCGGAACCCGGAACCACGCGGGGATGTGGAAAGGTGCTCCCACAATTTGATATTTATAGTTATGTCCTCTAGCTGTATTCTTCTTTAAGATTATCTCTAGTGTTCTATGAATAGTTATTGCTTTGGAATCTTCAGGTAAATTGAATAAAAGTGACATTTTAACAATATTGAGTCTTCCAATCAATGAAACATACATAGTATGTCCCTTCATTTATCTAAGTCTTTTTAAAAATTCCATTGACCTTAACCATCTTTCACTAAGTTTACTCTAAGTATCTAATGTTATTTTATGCTTTTAAAAAAAATACTACCTCCCCATTTATTATTGATACAAAATAAAATTAAACTTTATATAATTTATATTTATTCATTTTATATTAAACTTTTTCTCAGTTATCTAACAGAATTTACTTATTAATTTGAATATTATACCTATAAAATTAAAAATACTTTTATGTCCCTTTAACCATTTCATCTGCACCTAATTATAAATTTAATCTCTTCTAATTACATTTTTCTTCTATTTGAATGGCTAAGATCTTAACCAAACACATTCCATTATCCTCCCTCTTTTGGTTCATTAAATTTTAGGTGGCATATATTTTATTATTATTTCAGTATTTCTCCTAGAGATTAAATAATAACCCTTATCTTTTCACAGATTAATGTATCACCTTTACCATTTAATTGGCACTATTAGGACTCCGGAATAGTTTACATTTTACATTCTGTGTTATTGTTGATATGGATTATCTTCAATTTCACTAGTCATCAAGTTAAAGTAATGTAGAGTTCCTAACAAGTGGAAATGAATTGCAATGAAAAGGGGGAAGGATAAAATTAAATCCCAGTTATTTGTGCAAATGCAGATAAAGTCATATCACACCATTGACTACATGTAAATATACAAAACTGCTTTGGAAAACAGTTTGATTATTATCTAGTAACTTAAAAACATGCAAAATTCAGAAGTTCTTCTTCTAGGTATATATACAACAAAAATAAATTCATATGTGAACACCAGAGACATGTGCAAGAATATTCATAGAATCATCAATTGCAAAAGCTCTAAACTGGAAAATACTCAGATGTCCAGAAGGAAACTGGTATATAAATGGTGGCATATTCATATACTAAAATCCACACTAATAAACGAGAAACATGCAAATTAACCATCACTCTCCTATGCCAAGCAATACCCACCAGCCAATCAGAGTGAGTATGCAAATCAACATAACCAAGATGGCAGCCAGCCACAGAGCTGCAGCAAGCAGGAGGCAATGGAGAAAGCCAAGCTTCTTGCTCACCTTGACTATCCCTGGCCTCTGCTCAAGGCTACAAAGTTTTAATTATAGAAGATAAATAAATCCTAGATACTTGCCTCTAGCCCAGCCCTGGCCTCCACTCAAGGAGGTGCTATGGAAAAAAAAAAAAAAAGAAAAAGAAAAAAGGAGGGGCTGGGACCTTGGGTTGCTGAGGAATGATCAGTCCAGGATGGTACAGCAGAGGCCATTGGGGGTAATTAGACCAGCAGGGGAGCCATTTGGGGGTGAGCAGGCTATCAGTGGAGATCAGTTGGAGGTGATCAGGACAGCAGGGGAGGGAGGCAGTTTGAGGGAACAAACCAGCAGGAGGGCAGTTGGGGTGAATAAGGCTGGTGAGCGGGCATTTGGGGATTAGCAGGCTGG